>OOFE01049959.1:7633-18969 GCA_900323365.1 Monocentris japonica
TTATATGCAACAGTAAATTGAATTAATATAATTAATGTAAGCTACCTGATATTTGATAGAAGCCTCTTTTATAGTCAGAGTGGCAAATCGCCTGGAAATGCAAAGAACATTATAATACAGTAAATCCTTATGGAACATCGTCGCCCTGCGAAGAGCCCTTCTTATTATCTGTTAATTCAGTAGTATCACTCTACACTTGTCTTTTCACTTGAATGCAATGTTTTGGTTCATATCTGGTTTTGTTAATGGACTTTTTTTTTTTTTAACAAATGTGTTTAAAAGTCCACGGTATCCTCTAGGAGTGATGAAGCCAATTTTTCCAAGGAGCTGATTGGTGAGGAGGCTTTTTATCCGTTTTGATCCGATATCCTGAACATGACCTGCTCCGAGCAGGTTAGCCGTTCAGCATTAGTTATGACGACATACTCCGGTAAAAAGTAAACCACCTTCATGACACTGAAAACCCTGGAATAAACCTGAAGTTACTTCGCTAACCCTTAATCCATCTTAGTAATACAGGCCTCCGTACTGAGAACCACTGCTGTATTCTATTCTATTCTATTCAGTAGAATAGAATCAGCTCAGTAATTTATCTGTAAGTCATCTGAAGATGCTAAATAAAAGCAAAATTAAGCACAAAATTAAACATATGTGGTATTTGTAACATAATAATAAGTTTTGACAGTGGTATATTATAACTCATGATGATGATTCTCATAATGCATTGCAACCACACATCACCATCGTAACAGTTGATATTTTTGTTTGTTTGGTTGCCAGGGTGACTGTGGCCCCCCTGGGATCCCTGGTCAGAAAGGAATCAAACTGTATGCTGAGGGACCTAAAGAACTGAAGGTCTGTCTTTCTACCTGTCTATCTGTCTTTGTACCTGTCTGTCAGGCTGCCTGTCTGCCTGTCAGTAATAGCCTTTGAATAAATCACATTGTCCAGTACCCCTGGATGCAGGCTGCTGGAAGGGGCGGGGTTACACAAATGGGTGGGGTTACATGTGTAGCTGTATCTCCAGGAAGAAATTTCTTTAAATGTTTTGGCTAAACTTGCAAAGTTTCTCATTTTATTTATTCATTTATTTATTTAACTTTGTAAAACGTATGATCTTAGTTCATTAATGAACATTTTATTGAAACAATATTTGTTGTTCAGTAATTAATAATAATAATTTAATGTTTAAATTTTAAATGTTTACTGAAATCTCCAGTCTCTCATTCAAATGTTAATCGATAAAGAGAGAAATACATGAATTAAATTAAAAAAGAATCATCTATTTGTGCCGAGCGGGTTTGTGCATCCACTAATTGACATATCTGACATATGTACAGGTAGTGACAGATATTACATTTATCAGCATAATCATCACATGAGAATAATCATGTACATAATAAGCAAGCATGTACAGTATCACAATTATACAGTATTGCTATTCTACTTGTATATCTCCCATAGCATGTGCACCAGGAACATATGGACTAAATTATATAAATATGGCTGCAAGTAGCGATTACAGCAAATACAGTAGATAGATAGACAGGCATGATCACTTTAAAATGGGTAATTGGTTCATTTATACCATGTGAGCACCTGCAACCTGTCACACGTGAGTTGAATTACACTGCAAACAGTGCTTGAAGTGGGCCGGTACTCACCGGTACAGAGTACCGGCAGTTTTTATTGAGTACTTCTCAGAAGCTCCCGGTATTATTTATTGCCCTAGAGCTATACTATACTGTATTATAACTGTTTCTATTGCCTAGCTCCCAGACTTCCATCACTTAGTGCGACCTGGGGTAATGAAGTTTCGCTATGAATCAGCATACCATGCACTACAACAGCCTTTTGTTGGGAGCCCCTAAACTTTATTACCCAGGGTGCACTAAGTTACGCAAGTTGCCGCATCCACCGAGGAAAACTTCTCTCTTGACTTTCCTGCTGTCCATTGAGTTTTTCTCTCCGCTGTTATATTAGCTTAGCTACAGAAAGGCAAGAGAGCACGTTCCGAGTCATGCAAAACAACAGAGCTAAGACGTGACAGTGTGTCAAACGTTAGCAGCAGCACGTCACGTTAGCAGCCCTATTTTGGCTCTCAGAATGAGCATGGATTGAGGCTGTCAACTGAGTGGCGTGGATGTTCAATTTCCCTCTTTGACCCTGATCAGTCTCGACAACAATGTTCATTGCGTAAGAAAATGGAACAAAGAGTCCAAATCCCACATAAAAGAGATTGAAAAGATGGACACGTGATGAAATTCACAAAGCTGCCTTGAGCATTTCAAAATTTTAAATGTGTCTGAGAATAACTGACAGGTTGGCAGACCATGGGAGGGTCTGCCAATGGGAGGTAAAAATGTTTGACACCACCCACATTTACTACTCTGAAGGCTGCAACAAGGACTCTCTCAGTGTCAGTAGCTCTAGGTCAGTGGTTCTGCTGCCTCCTGTAGGCCAGTGTCAGTATTACTAGCTCTAGGTTAGTGGTTTTACTGCCTCCTGTAGGCCCGTGTCAGTAGTACTAGCTCTAGGTCAGTGTTTTACTGCCTCCTGTAGGCTAATGTCAGTATTACTAGCTCTAGGTTAGTGGTTTTATTGTCTCCTGTAGGCCAGTGTCAGTATTAGAGGCCTGGTTTCACTGGTTTTGTGGTTTTGTTGCAGGGAGAGCCAGGTGATGTTGGAGAGAAAGGCTGTCCTGGAGTTCCTGTAAGTTCCTGCTGTCTCAGTGTCTGTCTGTCTGTCTGTCTGTCTGATGACACTGCATTATTTTCTAGATAAAAGGTTACGTATTTCATCCCCTGTCTGGTCTATTACCATGGATAATTCAGCAGCATTGTCCTCTCTAACACTCCCAGAGGACACTTAAGGTCTACCACATGAAGGATTCCACCTGCCATTTTGATATTGTTCCCACTAAACTCCTCAAATAAGTTTTTAACTCTGTGGGCCCTAACATTTATCTGACCTGTGGAATATTTCCATCCATTTTTTAACACGTGGTCGTTCAAACCCTACTTACCCCCTCAATTTTAAATAATGCTAGACCTATTTCCAAACTTCCAACCCCCATTTATCTAAAGTTGACAGGTGACAGCTCAAGAGATCCATACTCACTCAACTAATGACTTAAAATCAAAATAACAGTCAGGTTTTAGACTGCTCTCTTGAAGGTTACAAATGAAATTCTAGATCTCAGTGCAGAATTTGATAAAGGTGATCACGCAATTTTATCGACTGCCTTAAACACTGAGTGGCTCCACTCTAATCTCTCCAATAGAAAAAGCTCTGTCTGAAAAGTTAATACATCATCTTCCTCCCAAGATATAACCTGTGGTTATAAAAGCTTTATTCTAGGCTCCATGTAATTCTCCCTGTACATTCTTAGTCATATTATTCATAAATATAATGGGCCTCATTCACAAAACTCTTCATATTTTTTTCTTGAGAAAAGTACCTAAAAACCCCAACATGGGATTCATGAAACATGTGCAGCATTAGCATCCAATTTACAATTTATCATATACGCCTGAGGGTACGCACAAGATCCTCAGGCGTATATGATGAATTGTAACCTGGATGTGCGTGCCTGTTAATGCTGATTAGCATAGGTAGATGCCCTGGAAACCCCATTAACTGTGCTGACTTAAGAGTCATGTGCATATACAAAGCACTAATGGAAACCTGGAGAAACCATTCCATTCTGACCCAAGAACAAAAACTTCAAATTCTGAAATAAAAGTGCTGTTGTCGCCAGTAAGTGATAAAAATATAAAAAATATAAGTGTCAGCAGTGCAGTGACAGCAATGGAGAACAAAAAGCATGGTAAGAAATTACTGATGCTGTCAATGATATGACATCAGAGACATTAAGTGAGATTGTTTGACTTAAAGTCAAAATCTAAAAAGCTACAGGTAAAGGGCAGGGCACTGTCAAGCAGTGATTGAAAACAATAATATTATTACTTTCTTTAGTGATGAGTAATGTAACAAATTACTATTTCAATTTCAGTAATAACATAAGAGTTACCAATCAGAGAAATAGTTAGAACGTTAGAACATTACTTTTGTTATCACCCCTTCATATCACATCAAAATTGAATAAGCCAATCTCCTTCCCCGGATTCATTTTCATCACAACTAAAGGACATGTCATGCGCCGCACACTTGGAATAAAGATGGATACCTTTACATGACAGTATTCCCATTATTTTGATTTTGTCAAGAAGAAAGATGACAAAAATATTGTAAATTGTAAACTATGCGCAGGCACTACTAGCTAAACTGCACACTATTTGTCACAGTGCGGAGCACAGGCAAGATATTTTGAAGGTAAGAGGAAACAATTTCCGTTTTTTATTTCGGGGGGAGTAATGGAAAAGTAAAATAAGTAGTGTAATAAAACTTGTTTTTGACAGTAGCTCATGACAGGAGCTTTCTGTCTGCAGTCCAAGCACATCTAATGGCCTTTCAGCACACTGATGGTGTGCATTGTGGTGTCTTATGGTGTCAGTAAGACGATAATTATATGATCACTCCTCAGGGGTCTCAGGGTTTGTCGGAGGTATCATCAGCCATGTGGTGAGGACATAACCTCGATCACCTAGAGACAAGTTAGTTAGCTGTGAGATCCTCCGGGAAACCACATTTAGGAGGTTTAGTTATATTATTCGACTACTTTTATGTACTTTTTGTAATGTCTTTTTGCTATTTTCTCTTGTTGCTTGTTCTTGTACTCTATGTGATTTTTAAAAATCTTAAATATTGGTAGAGTGGAAAGCTGATGTGTGGTGTGTTTTCTGCACCAGGGTCTGCCGGGGCGACAGGGTATTAAAGGAGGGAAGGGTGAGCGAGGTGACCCTGGAGCACTGGTAAGTGGACACAGTGTCTGGTCTGGACACTGCACTGGGCTGGTGTAGTGTTGTGTGGTCTGTTCTGGTTTTGTCTAGTCTGGTCTGGTTTTGTTTAGTCTGGACTGGTTTATACTGGTCTAGTGAAGTCTAGTCTAGTGTAGTCTGGATTTGATTGGATTGAATTGGTCTAGTCTACCCTGGTCTGGAATGGACTGCTAAAGTCTGGTCCTCTCCTGTTATCTGAACAGGACTACTGAGAAACTGGTTTCAGTTTCACACAGGAGGAGAGTTGATCTGGATCAGTGTTAAACCAGGTTTTTCGTTCCACTGTGAATGCTGCTGGTGTTTGCTATCCTGGTCTAACCTGGTCTGTGTTTCAGGGTAAACCAGGGAAGGATGGAGCACGAGGACCACCTGGAACACTGGTAACTCGCTAAGCTAACGATACCACAAACCAAACTACAGACTACAAACTACAGCCCCCTAAAGTCATGTTAGCATTCCACTAGCTCTGTTCCATTTAAAGTCATGTTAGCATTCCATTAGCTCTGTTCTATTCAAAGTCATGTTAGCATGCCACTAGCTCTTTTCTACAATATAAACTCCTATTACATCCTCTCCACAATTCAATCCATAAAACAATCAACAGAGCTATAAAACGCAGAATTACATACAGTATATATATATTTACTACACATAGCATAAGTCACATACCTATACAAACTATACAAAAGGCCTCAAATCTAAGTCTACATGTAAACCATGTGGATGTAAAGTGTTCAAATCCAGTATGGTCCCCTTTCCAAAACAGCCTTATCAAAATCATCTCCTCTTTTTAGGCCATTATCTTTTCAGAGCCAATATATTTAAGTGAAGATATTGGGTGGTGAAATTGATTAAAATGTACAGCTACTGGAGACGAGTCATTATTGCATCTAATAGTATTCCACTATCCTTTGCTTTAGTTCACTAGAAGTTTTTCCAATATATGCTTTTCCACAGGGACAGGTGAGCATATAGATCACCTGTGTGATTGTCACATTGTCACCTCACAATAGGAAGGAGTGTACGACAATTAGATTGCATATAGATAACCTATAGATCACCTGTATGGGTGTATGGCGATTGCTTTTCACACCCTGAGGAAAGAGTTTTAGCTGAAAAGTTGGGCCGTTCATTTGTCACAGCAATAGTAAGGAGTGTGCGACTATTTCTTCATTTGCAATAGTTTGTACCTGTATGGGTATGTGTCCTACTACATTTTATTAACAAACTGTTATTACCATTAATATGATAAGAACATCATCATTCATTCAGTTGTTTCTAGTCAGAACCAGTCAGACTCATTCAGAACTGTTTCTGTACATCCAGCCCACAAAAGGTGCACAGCTGGTTTTAAGGTGGCCCATGCTGATCAGCTGTTTGTCTGTCTGTCTATCTGTCTGTCTGTCTGCCCGTCTGTCCTTCTGCAGGGAGCTCATGGGGATCGTGGCTACCTGGGGCCTCCTGGGATTGAGGGAGCCAAGGTTAGTACTACATGAAGTACATCAAGTACTGACAGAGTACTACACCTACTGTAGACTGACTTCTGACAGAGTTCTACACTCACTGATCCACGTGTTTTATGTATGGAGCATGCAATTATCCAAGATACCCTGTCAAAGCTTGACAGAGGAACACCACGCAAAATGGTTTACATCATTTAGTAGTTCCACCAAGTATTTTTGGTGATAAAAGAAAGGACGAGGATTATATTTTTCATCATTTTTTAAATATTTAATTATTTTTTGAGCACTACCTCATTTCTTGCTTCAAACACCTTTGATTCCCCTGTCCCCACCCCTTTTTTTCTTTCGCCTTGACCACTGAAGATCTTAACACTGCACTCCCAGCCTGGAGTGGTGGTATTTAGAAAATATAACTATTGAATGAGTCATGGTTAATGACAGGAGGGGTGGATGGAGGGCTGGACTTTTTTCTGCCTCTGTTGCTGATGTAATGGGATGCTGCCTCATACAGCACTTGGTCTTCTGCTAGAGCTGTCATGGTCCCAGCTGTGCCTCTCCCTCATTCCTAGTGTTTCTACCATCTTTCCCTTCCTGGTGTTTCTTGTTGGTCCCCTGTTTGTTGTCTCTGTCTGTGTGTGTGTGTGGGCGTGGCGCCCCTGTTCGACTCGTCCCGTCTAGCCACCTGCACACCTGCGACCCATCCACTTATCAACTTCCTGCAGCATAAAAACCCCGACTCTACACCCCAGCCATCGCCAGATCGTCAGTTCGCCAACGTGGTACTAACACTACAGTCAACTAAGCTTGGTTCTGTGTTTTCCCATGTTTGCCTGTCTCTGACTAACCCTGCCTCTACTCGTGCTTCAGGTCCACTCCTCTCCCATGATCTCTGTCCGCCTGCCTCTCCCTGCACCCCAGCCAGCCTGCTTTCCAGCCGTCCGCTCAGCTCCCGCTCCCTGCCACGCTCCACCGTTCTCCGGCTGAGCTCTGCATATTCCCATTCCTCCCGCCTTGCTAATAAACCACTTTGTCCTTCGTCCTAGTCCTGTTCTTGGGTCCAAATCCTACACACACCTGACTAGAACAGGGTGTTGGTGTTGGTTAGCCCAAGCTCAACAGAGTTAGAAGTCTTGTCCATTAGCATTTCAAGTCAAGAACTTTATTTGTCACATACGCATACAGGATGTGCAGTGAAATGAAAAATGGGATTGGCCATTTACCTGGCCAATACCATGGTTTGCGAGCTATCCACTCCATATGAAGTCACCAGTTGTCGGATCTTGTCATTCCTGGTGACGGGACAATGGTCTAAATCTAGAGACTGAAAGAAATGATCCTTTGTATCATTTTCTGATGATAGTGTAGGGTATGCGCTGAGAACAATAATTTAGTACATCATGGCTAGAGGGATGCAGAAGGACATTAGCGTTTAACTCATGTCATCTGGTGTTTCAGTGAGGCTTTGTAGTTCAATCAGGTAAGACACAAAAGGTGATGCACAAAACCAGATGTTTATTAAAATATATATGACAGAAGCGGTGGTGGGGTGATGGAGGGGTGAAGCAGTGCACACACAGAAATGACAGCAAGGACACATATTAGGTAGACAAGTTTAAACACCATCCGGCAAGCAAAATCATTGGCTGACAGAAAGTGAGAGAGAGAAAAAGAGAGAGCGAGAAAGTGAAAGGGATTGTTCTTAATTGCCAGTCCTGATGCTGCTGCTGATGTTGCCCACCAGTGATGTATCCTGCTCCTTTAGGGAACCTTCATTCAGAAGGTTGACATTGCTCAGGGCAGCAATGTCAATATTGTAGCGACTCGGTTCTGCAGCATTCAAGGCTGATCTTCGATGAGGCCTCTTGCCATCCATGTCAAGCAGTGTTTTTATTTTCCCTGTCAGCAGCCAGAGGGCTATCCAAGAGTGTCTGAGTGGGTAGTTTTTGGATGGCCACCGCCTTCCATAGCTGCCATCCAAGTCCCCCCAACACTTCCAACGTTTTGTTATTCTTCCGGGGAGGGGGAGTGGTCCTTAGTCTTCGTCTTCCTGAATTTACCCACAAGACAGTAGAGCAGTAGGTAGCTGCTGCCAAACTGTACACAGACTGTGGCTGACTGCTGCAAGAGGTTTAAAACTAGAGCTAGTACTACAGTTAGTTCATACTCTGTGTGTGTGTGTGTGTGTGTGTGTGTGTGTGTGTGTGTGTGTGTGTGTGTGTGCGTGCGTGCGTGCGTATGTATGTGTGTTCGTGTGTCCGTGTGTGTGTGTTCAGGGAGAAAAAGGTGACCGCGGACCTCCAGGTCTTCCAGGAGAGGTAAGATTTCACTGTTTTGATATTGATCTGAAAACTAATTAGCTAACTAGGCATTAGCACAGGTAATTGTGTTGACTATAACCTGTTAACTATCCACTAGTCAGCACAGTCAAGCCAGTTATGCCAGTTATTTGTGGGCTAACTAGTTACCAGAGCTAACCATGATGTTAACTATGTTATTAGTAGCAAACTAGCAGTTAGCAGAGTCACTCGTAGCTTAATGATGGTGGTTGTTGATGTGTTTCCAGCTAATCCAGGTTAATAACTTCCTGAAAGGCCAACGTGGTATTCCTGGTCCCCCCGGACCCTCAGGAGCCCCTGGAGAACCAGGTACAACAGAGTCTGGTTCCAAAATGACCACCATTTGAAAACAGGGTTAGGGTTAAAATCACAGTAAGACAATAAAGTCTAGCAGCAGGTAGAAAACCAAAGTTGTAAAGTCAGTATTTACCAAGAAAAAGATTGTTAATCTGTGAGTATCAAAGCAGGAGTTAGAAAATCACTTAGAAAAGACTTAGACAGATAGCGAAAGGCATATGGAGATATGACTTCCCCAGACATCCCACCAATTGAAGATCCAGAAAACCAAATACATGTTAGCCCATCAAAGTGGAAGGAGGTGCAGGGTGTAGTTAGTTGTGTGTGGAGTCCCCTATCAACTGTACAAGAGTGCACCTGATGTTCTGAGATTTTTATGTAAGCTTATGACGATAGCATGGGAAAAATGAACAATTCTTGGTGTAGAGCAGGGGGGATTTTAATTCCTAAAGTGAGGAGAATCATCAGAGATTAGTCGGTTTAGGCCTATAAGCCTCCTTAATGTAGAAAGCAAAATTTTCTTTAGTGTAGCAGCACAAAGGTTAACAAAACACTCGGAGAAGAACAATTTAGTTAAGTGCAAAAATCACACAGGCACAGGCTTTAGGTAGCAGGGGCAAAGTTGGGTAAAGACACACAACTCTACCTAAAAACCACCCCAAGCCCCCCTGCAGCCTTATCACTACTATTCACCTTATCCACCTGCCTTGAGGAGATAATGGCCTGGATGAAGCACAACTTCCTCTAGTTGAACAGCTCCAAAACCAAGGCTCTCCTGGTTGGCTCCCCACACCAGGTCCAGTGTTCCCCCATAACCCACATCACCTTCTTTGGACAAAACATCCCCCTCTCCTCCTTAGTTTCCAACCTGGGTGTTAGGTTGACCCTCACCTGACGTTTGATGACCACATCAAATACCTGTGCAAAACCTCCTACTACCAATTCAAGAACATCTCCAAACTATGCAGAGAAACTAGTGCATGCCTTTATCTCCTCAAGGCTGGACAACTGCAACGCTCTCTTCATTGGGATCCCCGGCTGGAGGTTCCAGAAGCTCCAATACATCCAAAACAGTGCGGCCAGGATCCTGATGAGAGTGCGGAAACACCAGCACAGGAGTTGTTCCTTTCACTGCCCTATAGGCAAGCATCAGAGTCTTAAACTGGATGAGCTGCTACAGGGAGCCAGCAGAGAGGACGGAGAAGGAGGTTGTGGGAGAACTTGGGACGGTTGAACACCAGACGAGCTGTAGCTTTCTGAACAAACTCCAGAAGTCTGATGGCAGACCAGCAAGGAGGGAGTTGCAGTAGTCCAGGTGGTAGATGACAAGAGCCTGGATGAGCACCTGCGCTGTCTCGTCAGTGAGGAAGGGCTGAATCCTCCTGATGTTGTAGAGTAGGAATCTGCAGGAGCATGTCACTGATGTGATGTTTGCTGAGAACGACAGTTGGTCGTCCAGGGTCACACCCAGATTCCTCGCAGTCCAAGTTGACATCACCACAGCATTGTCAATGGTGATGGAACTGGACCTTGAGGAATCCCAGTCGTCAGCCTGCGTGGTTCCAATACAGACCCTCTCCATGTCATCTGGTAGGAGTGACCCGTCGGGTAGGATGCAAACAGAGAGAGTGCAGAGCCTGAGACACCCATCCCCTCGAGGGTGGAGAGGAGGATCTGGTGGTTCACTGTGTTGAACGTTGCAGACAGGTCCAGGAGTATCAGGACAGAGGAGAGAGAGTTTGGTCTAGTGGCGTGGAGCGACTATGTCACTACAAGGAGGGCCATCTTGGTCGAGTGACCCACCTTGAACCCGGACTGGTAGGGGTCCAAGAGGTTGTAAACCGAAACTAGGGTTCTAAATATGCACTCACCCTGGTCTACGGCACATAGCATAACTACATTATGTCCTGTGTATTGGTAAATGTAGAGGACTTCAACCCCCAGAAATCATGTCACATGATGTCATTAAACTGCCTAAATTGACCTAAATTCATGATGGCAAGTTAGGGTTGGTGTGGTGAAGAGGTTTTATCTATATAACCTCAGCTGTTCTGTTCTCTTCCAGGGGTCATTGGCTTTCCTGGACTGCAGGGCGAGCCAGGTAGACATCTGCTTCTCTCTCAATCTCTCTCATTGTCAGAGACACCAATTTTATGTGCAGAGCTCTCCTGTAACAGACAGTATTGTTTTGTGTTGTTCAGTGTTGTGTCAAATGCAATAATAATAATAATAATAATAATAATAATAATGATAATGATAAAAGCAGCATTGTCAAATAAACTAATAATAATGATAATAGTAAACATAGAGGACAGACTCTACTTCTCTCTGGTCCAGGC
>OOFE01049960.1:2320-29111 GCA_900323365.1 Monocentris japonica
AGACAACATTATTTGAAAGTATGCATACCACATGGGTTGTGTGTGTGTGTGTGTGTGTGTGTGTGTCTTTCACTGCATCAGTTCACTGTTTGCTCTAGGGTGATGGGCCAGAATAAAGATATGCTTCAGTGACTATGGGCACATGTAACATGTAAGAAAAGAGGGGGAGGAGGAAAAGTGAGAGACGAAATGAGAAAAAATTGAGAAAGATAGTGTGTGTGTGTGGTTGGGGTAGGGGCACAGAGTCAAGAGTCTGCTGAAGAAATAAGAGAGCTAATTCAGAATAGGACAATGGGTTTGGCTTCTAAACTTCATCTGAAGTGAGTGAATGTAAAAAAAATAGATTCATAGATTCGTGCCTGAGCGTGGTTTGGAGAAAATATATGTCAATAAACTCCTCTGCTCTCAGCCTCATTCTAGACTTGTTTCTCTGTGTGTGTATCTGTGTCTGTCTGTCTGTATATTTATCAACAATTGAGTGCAAAACAATGGACCTTATGTCATTTGCTTTCATGGTTCCACCCTTTATGCAATTGCATAAGCTGGAGGAGGAAGTATGGAAAGAAGGATGTAAAATAGAAAGATCAGTAGGGAGTGTTACACATTTGTTGTAAGATGCCTCAGGCTGTGCAGAGAGATCCTTCCTATTGGCAAAACTCATCTGTTGTGGTAAAGAGAGAGAACAAAGAATGTAGAACGTCTCTTCCATCTGATATCTGATGCCTGTGTTCCCTCTGAAGTTCTCACCTTGGTGACATATGCCATTTTTAGATCCTGTACACACCACCTTATCGAACATTACACACACACACACACACACACACACACAACCATATCAGTCCCTGTCAAGTAGATGTAAAGCACTTAATTAGTCTTATCTGAGCTATTTGTATTGAAAAAAATGAACATATTTCTGCACGTCAGCATGGGAAAATAAAATGGGCCAAACTTGGGCCATCAATAATTCAATAACGTTGGTAGCCAACATTGCAACGCAATGCTGAAAGTAACACTATTCTGCACCGTCTAAACAGCTTATAGATTTGTCAAAATATACATTGACAATACACTGAATTGTGTGAACCTCCTAAATCCCAACATGGGTCATTGATTGTGCAGAAATGGAGATAATCCTATAAAGGGCTTGTCCAGATGAAACATACAGGGATGATTTAAGACTGTGATAGTCCTAAAAGGTTTGCTTAATTTAACGTGCATGTGTGTGTGTCTGTGTGTGTTCATGTCTGTGCAGTACAGATGGTGTTTGACAGAAATGAGAAGAGAGCCTGAAATAGCTAGAGGAGACTGTTGGGATTTAACGATTAAGCTAATTTGCTGGATATTCTCGGGAACTCAATCTACCACATGTCCTGCAATTGGGTGTCCTGGAACTTATTCCCACTCCGCAGATGACTTCAGTCAAACACACTAAGGAAATCTAGGATCATATAGATATCATTTTACATAACTTACATAACAGCAAAATGAGGTTTCTGTCAAGTATCTCCATGAGTGAATGCCAGAGGATAAAAAGAGCCAGTCTCAAACATCTACCCAGCTCCCCTCTCGGCCCCTTCTCTAATCTGTCATCCATCCAGGTTTCTGTCCTTGTTATGCTTCAACATAATAGAAGAGAGGCACTCAGATAATTCTGGCAGGAAACTACCATTAGGTTTCAGGATGTGACTGGGGGTGTGGCTTCTAACCCCGCATTAGTTTTAACAAGTTTCATTAACAGCAATGGGACTGCATTTGTGTTCTGAGCACCACAGCTAGGCCCGTCCCCACTCAACCAGATACCTTTGCTCACCACATCTCAATCAAGATTCAGCCAGTAAAAAAATCCAAGTTTAAAGAGCAAATAAAAGTGATCTCACGTCAAGAATAGTCAGCTTGACATTCATATCTTGAGAAACATCATTCTCTAAAGCGACTCATGCAATAGTCCTGTGGTTCTGAGGACTGGCACTACCAGTGTTCTTAAAAGGCACAGAGGGCTGATCTGTCAGCATGATGCGGATGGGATAAAATCCATCATTTTCTTGGGGTTAAAACAGAAGCTGTGAATCTTCTAACATCAATCACTTGCTGAAAACAGCTGAAATTTTCATCACACAGGATTTGTTCTCATCTGTGCCTGTTTAGCATTTTGGAGACTGGTCATTTTGGTGACTGGTCATTTTGGTGACTGGTGCAGTAGTGGGCGTGTGTCAGTAATGATCAAGCAGTGCAATTTTGATAGTCAAGGAATATGGGGATTTGCACTTGCGCAGGTGGGCTCTATGTTACTTTCATAGCTTTACCAAGTGATGTTTTAGATATTTAACATTTATTTTGAATTATTTTCCAACACACGCTAATGTTCAATGCAGAGGAGGTAGTGGCGTTTCTCACATAATCAGACACACACAGTTGCACATGCAGCTCTCTTTGTCCCTCTGTCCCTCTGTTACTACTACTGCAACTACTCGTAAGACTACTACTACTACTTGTACTGCTACTAGTATTACTAGTACTACCCAGAGGTCCAGATTTGAGGACCGCTGACCTAGACACCCTAGCAACCACTTAATAACACCCTAGCAACCACCTAGTGACATCCTCACAAACACTAGCAATCACCTAGCAACCACCTGGACCGACCATTATACCTAGAACTAACAGAAGTAGGTCACATGCACACAAATGCACACATGCATACAAACACCTGTGTACACCACACACAGACAAGCACACACACACAAACACATCCACATACCACACACATGCACACACACTCAAATATACACTACACACACACACACTCACACACACACACACACACATACAAACACATTCATACACCACATACGTGCACACATCACACACACAGACATAAACACACGTATACACATGTGCACAGACAGTACTACTACTACTTCTTCCACTTGACAAGATTACATTTGAACTACTTCCTACTGCCTACAGCAAGCACACAAATACCTTTCATAGAATTTTGCTTTTGCTTTTTTATTTTTGAATAAGACACATACAGTGTCCTTCTGTGTTGCAAACGGCTTCATGGTGATTTACAGAAATAGTGTGGAGTCAAAACAGGAGTCAAATTAATTTAATTAGACACCTTTAGTCACCATTTGTCATTTCCAGGCAATTATCTCCATGCATATTTCTGTCCCAGATTTCAGGAAACTTGATTTCCAGCAAGAGGTAATGCCCTTGTGAAACATAAATTTCAGTGAAAAATTCCCTAGAACTATAATGCACTCTGGCTAATTTTAGATCAGAGAATGGGCTTTAGGACTACACCCCGCCCCCCTACTTCTATTTGACTTTGAGGGTTTAGAATACTTGGACACACTCACACACACAAAGGAGCACTGACTCACTGACTAGCATGTAAGGTGAATCGAAAGGATTTTACACGTGGAAGCGTCAGAATGGATCAGTTTTGCGTCGCTGGCCTTTTCCACAGGGCCATAGAAAGCAATTGTTTTAGCTTGGTGAAGTAAATGGCCAAAACATGTTACATTAAACTAGAATTTAATTCATAAAGGAGGCTCAAGAAACATGGGATTTGTCTGCTCTGCTTTGGCCACATTCTACACTTGGCTTTTGCCCTCTAGGAGTGGCACAAGATGTGGGCATCAGTAGTCAAATTCAGTTGATCAGTCAGTCATCAGATGCTTAACCCCTATATCGCCAGAGCACGGCTAATGCTAGCTAATGCTAACAGTTTGTTTACACATGTAAGTCTCATTTTCTCAAAACTCTAAACCCAAAACCACAAACATCACAAATCTCAAATACTGAATACTGTATTGTATGGAAGGCCTGAAAGGGGAACGGGAAAGAAATGGTAGAACTCAGATAAATGGAGGCTGCCGATTTTTTTTTCACCTCTTGGTAAGTCAATATATTGAGATAATGGGAGAAGTATTAACATGTGATTTCATTCATCCTCTTGTTTTGTTTCAGCACATGGAGATAAAAATAGAAATCTCAAAAGTAGAAAAAGGAAATTGGTATTGATCATTTCAATGGTATTGGACAATTCATAAATAAAGTGAGGAGCCATTAATGACAAGATGACAGTAAAAATTGGTATACACTGGTCCTTACCAGTTTTTATCAAGTAAACATGTAACACCATAGCTGGAAGTCCAGTATGAAGCTTCTAGGTCAGTTTACAGCTCCATGCCAATTCAATAATGACGCAGAAGCTGTCTAGGACTTCTCATTCAGATTAAAACTCACGTTTGACCCATAATCCCCAGCTCTAGCAGCACTGGGCTACGATTAGAAATGATGCTCAAACAGAAGTGCATGTAGACACACATGCACATTAATAGGCACATAAACACACAAGATGGGGAATTATTACTGTCATCCCCTATTTAGTGTCTATCTCTGTGTGCATGCGTTTGTGTGAATGTGTACGTGAGTGCATTTGTATGTTAGCTCCTGACTTCACAGATGGGGCAACATCCATTACAGTTATTTGATTTCTATTTTTATATCCATGTGTCAAAACAAAACAAGAGGATGAATGAAATCACATGTTATACTCACAAATCATGCAGGTTGATGTTTAAATTGTGAGCTTAAAGGGTTTGTCATTGTTCATGAATTACTGCTCTGATATCCAAGGTGACATTGCATTGAGAATTGATATTAAAGAAATCTAACATTTTTCTACCAAGCAACAACCTTTGCAACAATCAATTCTTCTAAATAACAGCAAGAGTGGAAGAATATTCTGTGATTGTAAATGAAATTACAATGGCAAAGCACAGTATTGATTTTGGTATGAAATAAATGTATGAGTATGAAATACGTACATTTATTGTATAGTTCACAATTTCTGCACTATCTGCTTTCATCCATTAGATTCTCTGCTAAGCCTCAGTTCAACTCTAGCAAGATTAGTAAGGCTTTTAAGGAAATTATGCTCCTGCTATTATCTTGGATGGAGAGCCGTGGGCTGAAGGATGACAAGGTAATGGCACAGAACAGCCTATTCCCCTGCTTTCCAAGTTACAGGTCAATTATGCCACCTGAAACATTGAGAGCATGTGTTCGAGTGGGCCTATTTCTGATGCATCCAAAGGCAGGAAAAGTCAAATGGGTATTTTGAAACCATAGTGCCACGTTGGGATTGACACAGTCCCCAGAAAGGAACAAGATGGGACAGTACAGAACAGAACACCCGTGAATGACAAAGTCTGTTATGTTCACCTCTCTATTCTCAGTCCAGAAATCCTGACAGTTACCCCAGCAAGATTCAGAAAAGGAAAAACCTTTGCTGAAAATGAAAACCTCATGCACTGCAGAAAACCTCTTTGCATAAGTCAATATTTGAACCTGTATATGCCCATCTGCTACCTTGACCCCCAAACTCTTACTTTTCACTGCACTATTTCAATGTGAAACCACTGCATGTTCCATGCACTAAGAAAAACATATCCTCTTAGCCTCTAGTAACCTTATTGGTCAGCCAACAAACTCACATGGGCAAACTCACACATTAGGGGCATTGGCTCACTCAAGTGCAAGTCAAAAGCAAGTAATTCCAGCATCCAGTAGGTCTTTCTCATGCCACAGCTTCCTAGACACCGAGGGAAGCAGCTGTTCGTCTCTGGTGAGTTTCAGCTAATGAGCTCAACCAGCTCAAGGTGTGTAGTGTGAGGTAGGAGCTGTCTGTAGTTCTCACTGACAGCAAGACGTTAACAGGTGGGAATGTAGCAGTCCTCTACTATTTGCCTTGCATATGATTTTAGCATATGGACTGCAGAAATCAGCAGTATCGAGATACAAGGGGAACGAATGATCACAGATGTGAATAATGGATCCTCAAGCGGAGTAAAAGAGTAAAAAGAATCAAAACATAAACAAAGCCAGTAGTGGGGCAATAGTATTCCAGCAAGGCGTTCTTCAGCAAGTTGGACATTCTTGACTGAAAGACGGTTTAAGAGTGAGGTTGAGGGAATGAGGATTAACTTAGACCAGACTACTTGGAGACGACCTTCATGCAGCTAGCAATTGTTTCCAATGAAGCGCCTGAAAGACATTTAGATAAAGAAATGCACATACAATGGTGTAGAATTACTTAAGTAACGATAAAGTAACAGCAAAGTAACAACAACCAATAAGCTGATCAACCTGTCATGTCACATAAGTGTCACAATAGCACCAGCCTTTTAAACTGGCCTGGGCAGATGCATTTTAAGTGAAGAGATGGCATTAAAACATGTAAGCTAAAATCTGCCTGCCAAATAAAAAAGGCTCACAGTCACTATTGGCTCAGCTTTGTTTAATATCAGCTGAAAATGTAGACACCAAGTTTAAGTCCTCAACAAACACAAAGTCCTCTTAAATAATACAGAAACCGTCACTCTCCGTCATTCTCTTTGTAGCTATTGGGCTAAGCTACGTCGGGATGGTGGAACAAAAGAGTTGAGCAGTTTTCATTTGCACAACCCTACTTTAAATTACTTTCCAAGAATAACAACGTTAAGGACAACCACAAAAACCGATGGCTGTTAGAGAGCCGAACACACACAGTGAAAGCACAGTCATAGCAAAACACGTTGTGATCATAACAGACACTATAAATTAACGTTAGCATTTATATGAATAATGCTTACTCTATAGTCCAGTATTCTCACATAATATAAGACCATTACATGGTTCCGCACTGCTAGCTAGCTTAACTTAGCTGAATGTTGCTACCACTACTTTGGTGTTATCGATTCAAAGGATGCACGTTTCTTAATTTCCTAAAGCATTCTTTCACTTTCAAAGAAACAAGAGTTGGAAAAAATGGAAAATACAGCTGATAAATGAAATGATGGGATCTGAAAATAGATGTCCATGTGTTTTTGTTGTTGAGATCACTACACTGATCATGAGTGATCATGAGTTATTGTCATCAGATTTCTGTAGGATAGCATCCAAAAGATGTCTTCCATATCTCAGTCTGTTCCCAACATTCCAATGTTGGAATTTTCCTATAAACTCTGGAAATATATCCTAGTCTATAATTCCTCAAATGACTATTATGTAATCACATGAATGAAGCAATTTACTTCAGTTTTCCATGAGGTGTCCAGTATCCATGTTTCTCTTCCACCTGGAAGCATCTGTTATTTCAATGGCTGAATAACCTTCTGGATCCATATTTTAGTGAGGAAGGTTAATTCATATGATGATGGTGTAAGTTTGTCATATTGGCCATTAAGGTGGTAAAGATGCCAAAAGCGCAATTCGGACGAGATTAGTTTTTTACAGGACAACGTGGGTATTAAATATTTGCGTGGCTCCTCAGTAATTCTACTCATCGATCTGGGCGGCTTTCAAATTTACAGGTGGAGGATTGTAATTGTCGGACGTACCCGGATGTCACTCGTGTGCCGATAGCGCGTGGAATGTGGGAAACAAACTGTCAACTGCAAAAGACAATGTTCATTATTTCTACCTATAAACTCATTTGTACCATAACTAAACAGTGAAAAGCCTACAGCAGGCCTGTATAAGCCTAATTACAACAAACATGCAGTCATATGATGTGTTCAGATGTGGGATTGGTTGGCTTATAAAAATACAATTGGGCCTAACCTTAACTAGCTCTGGCTATTGTGACCATGTTTATGTCTACACTTACCCGTAGTTGTCATTATAAAGGCCCATTGAAGCAGTTTGCGGGATCAGGTTCTCTTGAACTTAATCTTCCTCCTTCTTCTTATGGGCTTCCAAGTAGGAGCATATGATTGCTGTGATGATGAGTGTTGTATATATCGAGTATATGAGTGCTTCCATTTTTCTATAGGATGGGAAGCACAGCTGGCAGTATGTCATCAAACTGTGCGCAAAATCACAGTCATCAAGAAGTAACTAGCAGCAAATTACGAGATGTCCAGACGTGAATGAAATTATCAGCGCACCTGCAAGTTCACTAAAAAAAAACAGTACGTATTTCTGGCTGGAATTAGGGTATGGAATTGGGTAAAAAGGAAAAATGAAAAATCACTGACATGGCCTATCCGGGCGGGATTGAAATTACTGAATAGCACTGTAATAAATTACCTGACCTCCCCTAGAGAAACTAATCCTGGCCAAATGGGGCCAAAGTCAACCTTTTTTACAGATGGCTGTAGATCACATGTGCAGTAATACTATGGGATAACAAAATGTCCATTGCCAATCACTTGGACTCAGAAGACTTTGGAGAAAGACCATGCCGTAAAGTGAGTTATCTCACAGAAGATAGGTAGTTAGGTGTGCGATGGATTTGTTTTTACCAGCCAGTAGTTTGTGAAGTGCAAGCGTTGCCTTATAAGTATAAATGCACAAGAAAACTTTTATATAAAAACAACTGCTAGTACCTCTGGTACTTCATGCCAACAGACCAACAATAAACTAAAGAGCTCCATATTCCAGCTATCAGATTCTTATCAAACCAACTGGTGAAATAATGGATGTCAGGGTAATTGATGTCATGAACTGAATGGCTTTCCCTCCATTCTCTGGTAATAACATACATATCTCACTCTTTGTTATTGCAAATTATCTGTTGTAGCTTTTCTTTTCTTTAGCAACCTAACTTATCATTGTTGCACTTATCTGTGCCAATCATGAAATATCCATATCAGTTAGCATTCAGCTTGATAGTGCTTGTTTTGGCATTGTGATGTTTTGCAGTAATAATTTGCCTTCCATAGCAGACCACCTGACTTTATTTGGCAAACCAAAAAAATAAAATATTCCTACATAATCTATTTCAACTGCTCATTCAATAGCCTATAGGCATCATGTTAACATATCATATCGACCCCCTGCAGCTTGGCAGGCAGGCGAATACCCTAGAACTCATGAAATTGTCCCCTTTTTTAGTCTCCACCCCACAAAACTAGGGGTGCAGCTCTCCTAGAAACTGTGGCACACGGAACCAACAACCCATGAACATTATTCAGCAGCATCATTACTGGGGACACCCATGGATTGTCAGAGGGCTCACTGATACCTGCTGCCAACATGTCCTCTACGCTCTTGTCAGCTAAGGCTCTCTGCTCTTGGCGTTTCCCACTGCTGTACAGGGGTGCTATATCAGGGATGCGCTATATCTATGTTTAGTTTTTTGCTGGATTAAACTTTTTAAGCATGTTGGAGACAAACATGAAATGATTGCACAATTCATAAAATTTGTGTCTTGTGTGTTACAGGAGATTAAAGCTAGTTTTCTACAGTATTCTTATTCCACTAGACAGAGTTTGACTGTATGGAATGATTCCTGATGACATCTACAACAGCACTGAACTGAATGCATGGCTGCCAACTTTCCACTGGAGACAGGACATAACCCTATAAAGATGAAACAGTTGAGAAACAACTTGGTTTTCCCCTGATAAGGTGACTGTTGCAAAGACAATGATAAATAGTGATTATTATTTCTGATTTGGTAACAGTGAATATAATTTTTTTGTTACTTGTTGAAATGAAAGATTTTTATTGTTTCTGTGTTCAAAATAAAGGAGGCAATGTTAAGCAATTTGTTCTTTATTAGGCCTACGTATGTTCATTTATTTATTTAATGAATTATGTTCACTTTTATCTTTTCATTATTTCATACATTTATTTATTTTGTATTTATTAATAGATTTATTTATTGATGAATTCATTTCTAATTATGGAAGATTCTATACACACCTACTAGATGAGTGTTGGTCATGAATATTAGATCAAAAGTAATCCACTGTCATTATGATGGAAAAGGACAGTGTTACGTTAATCAGCACAGTGTTGTCCACCATTTTCAGTCAGTTGCCTTGATGAGAAGAATATGAAGTCTTCTTTATGTAGTATATTACCTTTTAAACAGATTGAAATAAGGAACCTTTTTTTTTGTTGTTGCTGAGCTGATGTCACAATGGCATTCGTGTACAGCAGCAGATATTTCTGAGTGACCTGGTCAGTCACATGCTGATCCTTTTCTGTCTTTACGTCATTTATCTTCCTTCTGTATATTTATCTCAATTCCACTTTTCACTCTCCTTGATCCTCTTTTTTTTCCTTTTCCAACCCCTTCCAGTGTTTACCTCTCCCGCCTCTTTCAAACAAGAGTTGTTTCATCCTCTACTGCAGTCTTTTTTTCTTCCTCTCTCTTCCTTTTTTACTTCCTGTAAGTTTATCTCCTCTTCCCGTCATTCCCATTATTTTTCCTCTTCCCTCTCTCCTCCCACTCCATTATCTCCTCTTCCTCTGCCCAACCTACCTCTATCCCCCACCCCACTGTCGTGTGAGGATGCTACGTCAGACCAGTTGCATAACTGGGTCTTTATAAATATTGCAAGTGCTCTATCTGTTTATTGTTTTACAGCAGCTATTAATAGCTAGCTGCTAGGTCTGGATTGATTGATGTAGGCACCAACTGCTGGGCTTTTATGGGAGATGTGTGAATCTGCTAAGGAAGGCTATGACAATTACCCAGTAGGTTGACCCATATGCCTGGCCCTCTTATCATACATTATTTCTTTGAGGTATGCTGTATCTTTCATGTGGGACTGCTGATATAATAAAGTTCAACTTTCCATCTGACGGAGAAAAGAACTATGTGCTCTGTGCCTGTCCCAACCAGGCTCATCCTAACAAACCTGCTATAAAAGCCAAATGGCTACTCGAACATGTTTTTTTATACTACAATTACTACTACTTCAACTACTGCTACAAAAAAATCATTATTTTAATCATTGGTATATTATTATCATCATAATAAAACATTTAAACAAAGTTACAAAATGCAGTCATCAAAACTGGGGGCCTCTGGTTTTAGCCATTTGCAGGTAATGGCTTTCTTACTTGCAGCCTGTGCAGTATATCACATCACGCCTATAAGGGCTCTCATTTGTAAATACCTCTTCCAAAAATGTATGTATTTCTTGCTAGTATGGAGCCAGAATGGGGCAGGCCCAGAAAATATGAACATTTTCTGCCAAATCTGTCCCACAGAGTCTCCAAAAATAATATGGAAATAATGGTGCTTTTGACACTACACTATTTTTAACTCCCCATTTACCAATGATTGGTGATATCAGACAGTCAAAATGAAACATCCAGTTCCTCAAAGAAGAGAAAAGAACCAAAAGCATACTTTCAATTCCCATATCCTAATTGAGAATCATTCTGAAACGTCTCTGTTTTACTGCTTAGAAATGTCTTTGTAGCACTTCTTTAAAAATGCATCTGACTTTACAAGGTTCTCAGAGGAGTACGCATTATTCAGAACCGCAAGCAATGTCTGTGTTACTGTGGTGGTTGTATAATATGCTTACTGTAGCTTGTCAGACTCATTTGTAATTTGACAGAGCAGAGTCAGACAGTGGTCTGACCAGTGGCCAGTATTTTCTTTTGAGAGAGATGAATGGTTGAGACGATTTGTGGCCAATTGGTCAATCTGACATCATGTCAGCTTCTGGGAGGCTAAAAATATGGCAAGGGAAAATTTTCAACCAATGCTTCAAGATCTGCTGCTAATTCCTAATCACTGCTTTATTAAGAGTTGTGTGTTTGTTTTTTTGATACTTGCTTGCTAAATTTGTTTATGGAATATTATATTCATGCTTCTTTCACTACTCCTTTTGAGGGAGCTGCATACACTCCCTCACCAATCAGGTGAAAAGCTCCCCACACACACCCTAATTACAGACTACGCCATCACTATTTATATTTAGGCATGTATTTAGCCGATCTTCTTCAGTTATGTTATGTATTTATCTTCTAAATATGGAACCAGTTTAGTTGATACTACATTTTATTTAATCACCCCTTCAGTTGCAGCCCACAATTCATTCCCTCACCAGTCCAAGAGTTTGTTAACCTTTGCTTTTCTCTGTGGTTCACTTCCTGGTTGGTGAGATGCACACGAGCTTAGTGCCTGATGGATTTTTGTGTTCTGCCTGAAACAATGTGCTCTGTGTTTTTTTGTTCTATAAAAAAGAACTACCAGACCAGGTAAAAGTAAACTAGTACAGCCATTTGTATAGCGCTAATGCTAAAACCTTTTTGCATTACAATGTAAGGAGTTTGTAAATTGGGAAATGTATGTACCCTCCTTATAAATGATGCAGAACAAACAGTATTTAACACTGAGACTTTGATCCAACTTGAGAGTGAACTGGCTGTGGGCTGGGGTAAGTTTCCTTTTTGTATTTTCTTTTGCACATTGTACAAAGTTCTGATGCAAAATTAAAAAGAAAAAAGACAGAGCTCCTCTCACACACACATGTGGACCCACATTTTGAATATTACATTAATAATTTACCTTGATATAAAGTATTGTATTTCTGAGTTGTGTTGACCTCCTAAATAGAGTAATGAAGTAACAGAGCCTCCTAGCACAATCCCTCTCATGCAATACCACAAGCAGAAGCACACACTGCCGCCTACTGCTCTTGTCTTTCCCTGTGTTGCCTGGATGAGAAGCAGGGATTACTATAAAGCTATGTCTGGCTCTGAAAATAGAATGGGTTAGAGGAAAGCCTCCTTGCTTTTGGAAAGGCTGTATGGAAAGCCACATTGATGATTAATAACCTTCCTACAGAGAACTATGACGATAGGGAGGTTTTTGAGGGATGTTTGTAGAGACTGGTAATGTAAAAATAGGAAAAAGAGAGAAGTAGGCTGAATACTTGATAGATGGAGAGATCATCAGGGAATGCAGATACAGTAATAGATGAAAGAGTAGAGGAATGGATGGCCAAATGGTTGGGCGACAGATATGTGGAAGGACGGATGGATGATGGATGGATTGATGGATAGACAGATCAATAGACCAATGGATAGATGAATAAAGGATGGGCCCCTAAATCAAGCAGCAGCCAGTCTAGGCTGTGCTCGATGTGGCTCATAGTTCTTTTGCGTGGCTGCACACTGTCTCTGTTTCATTATACTTGTGTTGATACATTGACGGGCCAGACTTGCACCAAGTGTGCATCTGCCCACTAATTTCCTCAGAGAGCGAGAAAGAGTGTCCCAATAAGTTGCTCTTCATGTTAAACCCCTGTTGTTGACGAAACATTTCCAACCTGACACTAATAAACATCATAACAAAAGAATAAGTAATCCTAGAGAAATTATTTGAGTAAACAGGACTGGTGGTTTATTACTGACTCCAATAGGGAGACATTGTTTTACCATGACATATTGGACATCATCACCAGCCCCACACTCCAGCAGACACTCCAGCTGTAGACAGAATAGAGAGAGACCCAAGTGTGGGTTGTCCCCCACGCAAAACAAGAGGGATGTGTGCTTGCCTCAGTGCTCTTTGGGCACTCTCTCTCTCTCACTGATGTCAGGTGGCCCCGAACGTCAGCACATCGCGTTCGTCTCCACAAACTCTCACATCCTGGCCCAGCTGCTTCCCGTCAGCCCGTTGTTCTGCTCGCTTGTCTTGTCGGCCCTTCTACCCCCGTCGGGGCAGCACCTCTTCTCAACTCTTTTTTTCTCCTCTCTACTGATAATCGTGCAGATTTCTTGATTGCAAAATCAGCACCTGGAGTGGTCTGAAGGTTTGCATTCCCTGGAGAGGAGCTGTGGAAAGTGTATCACACAGGTAAAAACTGCATATCCACCGCACCGCAAACACAAAGACTCAAGATGTGCAGAGACTACTAGAGAGTGGAGAGAGAATAAGGTCTCCAAATGTTCAAAGCACACATGTAAAGATAATAATCCAAAAATGCAAAGCATATGCTCTCCTGACCGTTTTTCAGGATAATTTCAGCTTAACACTGAGAGTGTGAGAACTTCTATTAATGGCTGTTGGGAATATGGCCAACAAAACAAATCACCCTGTTTGCTAGTTTCAGTCTGATGTTAAACAATGTCCTTACTATATGTCTGCGTGTATAGCACTAAGGGTTTATCTATTGCCTGTGAGATCATATGAAAAGCGCTTCTCAGTCTTTCAGCCTCCGGGCTATTGTTCATCAGTATATAGATTATATCGCACTTTCCTAACACCCTTCTTTTACTCATCCCAAGATGTAGTGAAACAGTTATTGACTTTTGACTCAAGGATTTCTGTTCTTTCTTCCACCATATTTGAAAACATTCAGTATGGCAGATGAAACACCAACTAGGTTGCATTCCTTGTCCCTCCTTGGAATTGGCCTCACATCAGTAAGCTACAGTAAGTATTCTACACCATACAATGTTTTCAGAGGTGATACTGGACAAGAATTCAGACATGAGGATTTCTGTGTGTGTGTGTGTGTGTGTGCACGTGTGCGTGCGCAGGTGCTCATGAAAGTAGGGTGGCACTATGAATAACAATGTGCTGCAGTGTTTCGTAACATCACTCTATAAGCCACACAGTCCCATTCTCAGTCTCAGTCACTGCCTCATCATTCATAAGAGAGAAAGGAGAGAAAGGGGAGGGAGAGGGGAAGGAGAGAAGAGGATGGGAAGGAGGAAAGAGAGATAAAGGACACTGGAACACATATAGACTTGAGAGACATTGGACAGGACAGAGGAGAAAATAAAGGCAATACTCAGAAAGGAGAGCAAGAGGGAGAACATGCTCAGTGATTGGGTCAGATAACAGAAGAAGACCAGAGTCACACAAGACATAAGACAAAAGGTAAAGAGGAAATGGGAGAACAATAGACTGAGGCTGCTTTCTGAATATGTCTCTTAATCAAAACTAGAACATTGTATTCCACAGTGTCCTCTCATCGCCATCACGCCTTCACTCTCACTGACCCTAGCTGCTTACAAATTCAGATGAAACAAGCAATTCTATTAAGCTTTCCTCTGGCTGTATTGTCGCTAGCAGCACTTAGGACATGGGAGACAAAGAAATGCTGCACAACAAGTTCCTAAGTGCAGGTTATGCAGTGGCTGATGAATATGAACTATGAAAAGGGCTCTTGACGTAGGAAAACCGGCTCCAAAGAGTGGAATGTACAGATGGCTCTTGATAAAGTGCAGATGGTCAGGAAAGCTTATTAGAAGGGCATTAAAGGGAAAAAAGACTAATATGACACAACCTGTGATGAGGTGGAGGAGCCAGAAAGATAGGTTGAGGAAAGAGGTGGCAAAAAAGAAAGGGAGAGACAGATAGACTGAGGCCATAGACGTAGGCCTGTGACTTGTTATTCTTCTGGCTGGTTGTTGAATTTGACAGTGCAGCATTTATTTTATATTGTCAGTCGCTCTCTTGATTCATATCAAATGGATTGAGCATGCTATTTTTAATCCAAGTCCATTAAGCATCAAATTTGTTCTATCACCTCTGATGTAGTCAGAGGGTAGGAATGAACCTATGGAGACTAGATTTTGCTGCCATGTTGGCAGTCTACCCTCTGACTTTCCCGAAAAAAACTAAATGTTGGTGGGTTTTTGCTTGTAGTTCAAGTTTGATATAATCTGTATGCACTGCAAGAAAGATTTGGTTCTTTTTGATTCCCTGAAAAATCGGATCTCAAACTTTCTTTTTCATGCTTGTTACAAAGAAAACAACTCGTGAAGAACCTTGGCCCTTCACTGTGATCTATAGCACTAATCTATAACAGATTTAAGGCATGGAAAAGTAATTGAGGCTGTTTAAAGCTACGGAATTAAGAAACCTTTGAGGACACTTGACAACCTTAACTACACAATCCTGCATCTGTTCTTTCTTCCACCATGTTTTAAACCATTCAGTATGGCAGATGAAACAAACAGCAAGGTTGGATTCCTTGTCCCTCCTTGGAATTGGCCTTGCATCAGTAATCGACAGTAAGCATTAGCTACACCATACTGGTGATACTGGACAAGAATTTAGACGTGAACTCTTTTGTGGAAGAACCAAGAAGACGTCTCTGAATGTTGCATCACTAGCAGATTTTGAAGCCCCCCGGGTCCTTGAGATGCCCTGTCTCTATTATAACATCGCACTAATGAGGTTCCAATTATAGACCATTCATTTATGAGATGTCAGTGTTCAGGTCAGCCCAACACACACACACACACACAACTCCATATTTGAGTCTCACAGGAGCACATACCTAATGGGTAAATGTAATTTATATATACCTTGTGAAGTCTTGCTTTTCCAATTTATTAGTGCCTTAACTTATGTTAGGGGTTCCTCTTGACCCAGAAATGTACTGTTACAGCACACAGGGGGATTTTCATAATCACAGTTTATTTGATTACAGACTGGAGAATACTTTGTGAATCACACCAAAGCCCAATATTTTCTCAGTCAGAAACCATTAAATATAACATGACTTTGATATCATGTCCCTTCAGGCTTACACAAACATTTCCTATTGGATAAGCCTGTGTTGCATTGCACTGTATGAATGGTCATTCATGGTCATAATTCATTTATTCACATTGATATCCACGGATAAGGGTGTGCCATGATATTGCTGCACAGGGCATCGCTGTAGAGGAGGAGTTCTGAAACCACAAGAAAAGCTCACGTCAAGACATGGGAAATATACTTGTGGGCTGTACTGTATGTGTTGCGTTGCATGTAGTGATGTAACAAAATATATCATTAATTATATGAACTCAGTCACAAGATGTTGATGTGATTAATGTGATCACAAACTTACATCACTAATGATTGACCATTTTCTGAATTGAATAAATACTGATAATTGGTATTAATTGGTCAAATGAAGACAATATCCACATATGTATGCACACACAACTGGTAAATGTGGGTCTGTTTTTTTACATTTACGTAAATGTGATTTCTAGATAACATTAAAGGTGAATAAAAGCAACTCTCAAGCATAAGGAACATACCTCATACAGTATTTCATCCTGCATGGTTTCAGACTATAGAGAGGCAGCTTTTGAATGCTGCTGTACATTTAGCAGTAAGGTACATAATGTAAAGAAACAAACCTCTATTGCTATATATAACAGCAAAAGTACTTTCACTAATGTGTTCAATGACCAAAGGACCTATCTCCACTCCGAGCCTCATATGGAGTCAGTGGGATTGTTTGGTAAATTAAAGATCTAATCCAGAAGGGTCTTTTTGGCTCCTTGTCTGAGTTACGTAATACAGACACAGCCAGAAGATCCTCACTGGAAAAATAAACAACCACATCTCTCACCGGGTCCTAAATCCCCCAAAGGCCTCTGTAACCCATCCATAATCCATACCCATGTTACACTCACTGAATCTATCGTCTATGAATGGACAAAATACTGTGGAAAATGTCCCATTTGTGTTTCAAAATGCAAGGGATTTTGTAATTTGAAGCGGTTTCATAGTTGTTGTTCTCCCACCATCATGGTTTGAATGGGGCAATGTCAATGTCTAAATAGGTGGCAAGGTCTGTGTTTTTGGTCTGTGGTGTTTGTGGTTGTTCTCAGGAATTATGATAGTTCAAAGATGCTTCATGGTCCATGCTCTGGACCATTTCACCTAGAAAGGTAGAGGCACTACCCAAATAAGCATTGTTGTCAATAATTAATCAATCTTAACTAAGCCTTTGTTCTCAGAATCCCCAGGATTTCTTGGAGCTGGGATGGTGCTGTGTTTGACATCTTGCTGGAATAAAGCAATGCGCTCAAAAACTATTCTTTTTGAAGTGTACCATTTTGATGCACATGTGGTTTTAAATAATAATGCAGAGCTGATACTTATTCATTACAACCTGGTGAATAGTTACACTATCTGTTCTTAATAAACGTTCTTAATAAACACTGAGTGGCAGGAATCAATGGGGAAGCATGGTATTTCTTTTGCTCTTCAAATATTTCTTTCATTAAAAAGTCTTAAGACACAGAAGGCCACAATAGCTACTCATTCAGGTGCTTTTGTCTGTAAACATTGTGATCTATTTGTATTGCACAAATCAATGCACTCTCCATGACTGGTTGTTTTCACCTAATGCACCTTCACAGGGCGATGCTATGGATGAATCAGGGGGATTTAAAATGCCAGCATGCCTGCCAAGATATTTCAAAAGCATGTCAAGGCTTGAATCAGAAGAATACAGAAGACTAATATGCTCAAGCAGAACACGTGAGAAAAAAATGTAAGGGTTAACATTATGGCATGGAGCTTATGTTACTAATCTGCAACACAAAAGGCATCTTTTGATTTTATCCTGCATTTTGATAAAAGGCATGACAGTGTTGGAAACCATTCAGTGGAGGATTTAATGAGATATAACTTCAAAGACGTCGATACCACTGAAAGGTAAATAGAGGCCAAATACATTCAGAAGTGTTGTATCTAAGGGCATCCTGGTAGCTCAGTTGAATCGTGCCATCCTGGGTCCAAACTGGGACCTTAGTCTTTTGTCATACCCTTCTCTGTCCCCTATCCATCCTGTCTCTCTCTACTGTCAACTATCCAACAAAGCAGAAAAATGCCAGAAAAATAGTTTAAAAAAAGTATTGCCTCTTTGCATTGGTGGTTGTGACTGTTGAGGTGTGTCGTGGAAACCACAGTGGGAGTCTGCTGTTGAAGCTTGTCATTCCCCCCTCCTGGAGAAAGGAATGCACTGCAACATTAACCGTTATTCACATGAATCTCTTTTCTGAATTGTGTTGGGTTGTTTTTGATGACAACCTTGTGTTGCTATAGTATGGAATTGTTTGCTGTATTGAACTGTAGAAAATGTTAACTTCTTCTGTGTTTTTGAAAGCTGGCTTTTCAATAGTGACACTAATTGGCTCTCAGTTCCTCAGATACGACCTCTGCTTGGGTTTCTTGGCTGCCAAGACTGGTTCTTCTCAGTCTGTCTGCCTCTTGGAATGACTTTGTATGCCTACCTTTCTCATACCTCCCTCCTCCTTCCTCTGCTCCCCACACCTTTTCATGCTACCCATATAATGTCTTTACATCTAGTGGCATCCAGTCCACCTTGAGTGTGTGCCAGCAAGTGTCTCCATGATCTCCTCTGCTCCACCGCCACCTCCTCATTATAGCCAAGACATGACCAAACAGCCCATGGCCTTGTCACATCCTTGTGCTATGAAAATGGCAGGTGCTCTCCACATGCCGTCAGGTACGTCTGTGTGTGCACTGTAACAACGCCAGGCCAATGTAAAAACGTAAACCATGTGGCTGCAACTCAATATATAAAGCATGAAGACATGGTGAAGTGATTAAGTTTTTTGTTCGACCAAACATTAGACTTTGATTGTTGGTGGTTGACGTGGTAACATGGTGGTTCCGGCATCTCAGAAACAGCTGCACTCCTGGGATTTTCACCACTACAGCCTCTAGAGTTTACAGAGAATGGTGCGATTATTATTCCCAGTAGAGATGCTGACAGACTTAACCTTTATTGACTTAAATTGTAGTTGATTTTGATAGAAGATAATGGTAGAGTGCAATAGGAAGGAAGAGTGGGGAGAAATGGAGAAGATCATTTCTGATTGTAGTAGAGTGAAAAGTATTGTGATCAGACCCTCTCTACAGTTTGAACCTTTTAAAATGACACCATACCAATTTGATTGTTGCAATATTCATCCTCTCAAATTTGCACATACCATCAGCAGGAAGGTTATCAAAAACTGTACTGTTAGCAAAAATTTGACAGAAATTGATGTTAGCCTGTTATTCATAATACATAGTACATACAGTTTTACTAAAACCACTATGGTTGAAATGCCCTCGCTAAGTTCACTCAAGTCATACAGTGGGAGAGCTGCACCACCCTCTGTATTGATTCTCTATCCCAGTCTCAGTCTAGAGTTCAGAGCTATTATGAGGATACTAATATCATAAATATATCATATGCACAGTCTCATACTTGATGCCTCTTGATGATTTTAGGTTGTGCCCTCGACTTAACAGTAACCAAACATGACAACAACATCCAAATGCAGAGAGTGGATAACTATAATTACCTTTGGAAAGGGCATTGCTGTAATCAAAGATATGTTTGTATCATTGTGGGCAGTTGAGGTTTACTGCACAATCAGCCTGTTTTATTCTTAGCTTCTTCCTCAACCTTTCTTGACTTCTCATGCATGTGAAGGCATAGGAGGTTTAGTCAGGTCATGTTACCCTGTCATAAGTACAATGACATTACTCACCTCTCCTCCCCTAATCAAATGTTCACAATGTAAGTGTACATGGCATTAAAGCAATTATGGCCTTTTCACTGTGCTCTTGTGTCAAGGTTAGCAATCAGGCAAGGAACAAAACAACCAAGAGCCTTTGATTGTCTGATGGTTGGGGCCACAACAGATTAGTCCCAAAATAGCCTAAGTGCTACTCATGCTGTGATGTTTTTGGTACAATGGTAACTCTATAATATAATTATGAATTGGTGCTAAAAAAAAAAGAGTCACATGTAAGATTTCAGGACATTATATTATGGGATACTGACCTTTCAGACTGTATATAAACCAATCTTTTTGTAGAATTATGACATGTATAAGAAAGTATGTTTACTTGTGCAGATGTTGTAAAATGATCTCTGATTCTACCAAGAGTTGCTACAGTGTAGATACAGAGTAACACTCCTGTTCCAACTTGTTTTGAAGTCATTCAGCTGAGTATTACAAAATAATCTATTTTCAGTATGAAGTCAGCTTTAGAATTGGATAGATTGCCTCCTGCCAAATAACATGTTGCACATGGATACATGTGGCCTTTAGACGGCCTTTGACAAAAACCTGCAATTACCACACCAATAGTGGCAACAGTCAACAGCCAGGATTCTCACTTGCTTTTCTTTTTCTCTGGTCATTCAAAGATTACTATTTTCTTGCACCAACAATACAAATTAAATAAAGGATGAAGTTGGTGTATGTACTATGCTGTAAGACAAATAAGTCATGTTACAAATAACAGGCAAAACATGCTATTTAGCTACTGTGGGTGCTTGAGTTGCAGTTGTGGCAAGCAGGCATCATCCACATCAGGTCTACTGAAAGACCAGCATTTCTCTTCGTACTGTATCAAAATATAAGTGTAAGAGTGTAAATGCCTTTAGAACAAATAAATGTTGTACTTAATCATCCTATACAGCTTGACAATTCTCATTTCCTTCTTAAAGATGCCATGTATCCTACTTTATATACATCTGCACGTGGACATGTGTGAATGCACATCCAACAGAGATAGCCCTCATCTAATCAAGTGGGCCTATGTAGAGTAGCCCACCAAAGCCTGCACATTACTCTTGTTCTCTCCAGTCTGTATCCAATCACTACCTGCTCTATTTATATATATATAAGCATTGCATGATGGGCCTAGCTCTGCTTTCATTTAAGCTCCATCAACCCTTGTTAGTGCTCCATATGAAGCTGTTGTCCAACATTGGTACTAGAGGCCAGCCTAGCAAGTTTAGCCTACATGAGAAATAGCTGTCTCCTGGTGAGGAGATAATAGAAGCTTAGCCACTTGTTAGAAATATTTGTGCGAATCCTATTATTATTGTTATTGCACAGGACACTGACACCTGTGTTCTAGCAGCTTCTAATTCATGGCAGACCTACTTTTTGGTGGTTCTTGGTTGACTCTTGACCATCCTGACCAATTGTCTCTCAGCAGCAGGTGATAGCTTGCATTTTCTTCCTGATCATGGCAGTGACACAACTGTGCCATGCACTTTATACTTACAAACAATTGTTTGCACAGTTGATTTTGGGACCTGTAGTTGCTTTGAAGTGGCTCCAAGTGACTTTCCTGACTTGTTCAAGTCAATGATCCGCTTTTTCAGATCCGTGCTGAACTCCTGAGACTTTCCCATTGTAGCGTTTGTGGCTGAGTGTATCGGGCCCTATTTAAATTGGCTCAGAGAAGTCACCACAACTTTCTACATCACCAAAATTGATAATTCAAGTTGCTCTATGTATGTTTTTGACCCAGCAGATTTTGTCATATTTCCAGAAGACCTATAATACATTTATGAAAGAACCAAAATTCATGAATGTTTTTTGTGACAAAGAAGTATGTGCTCCATCACAGAAAAATAAGAGTCGTAGAAATCATTGCAAACTCAAGACTGCCATGATATACATGTTCTTTACAAGTGTATTGCCATGAGTATGCATATTTTGAGGAGAATTTTGGTATATAGTGACATCCAATGGTAAAGAAAGGCAAATGACAAAAAATGTACAAGGCACCTGTTGTTTTACTCCACTGTAGGTCTACTAATATTGATATAATTCAGAGTGGCCATCATAACCATAATGAGTGTTATGATCTCTCTGACCAACATTATTTCATAACCTATCTGATTTAAAATTCAAAAACATTTGTACAGATGGTGCACCCAGCATTTAGAAACCTGAGACCCAACCATAAACAATGGGACTGAGATCCCTGAAGGATTATCGCCCCGACCTATTTGAATAACCTTATATCAAGACGCTTTTCTTTTGATCAGTTTTGTGCATGGCAATTGACATCCAACTTATGTCAGTCACAGATTTCACTCATAGCTATAGAAGTCTAGCAAATAAACCTACTGTGCGTCTGTTCATCAGTGTGCAGGGAACACCAAGCTTCTGAGCATGCAGTGAAGGTCTGGTAGCTCCATGTGGGTCAGAGAGAAAAAATAGCATCCTTGTTGTCAGCCCCTCTTACCTGTTGGTATTTCTGCCACTTGAAGGAACATGGCCCAAAAAGTAGGCTGAGAGGAGGTCAGGCCAACCTTGAGCTGTGAAAAATTCATTTCTCCCCAAATAATGCATTATATGGGTGATTCTGCTGAAATGGTTGTAATTGCAGTCTCCATCAAAGTGTTTTAGAAAATAACTAAGTTTTCCGATTTTGAACAGAAAATTACATCATATAGTGATGTAATTAGGTCACAAGCTTTGTATGAGATAAAGTTAAGTTCTCTTTAAATGCCACTTTATATTGGAAGATGGCCTCAAAGCCTTCAATTTATGTTGATCAAAACAATACAATATTGGAAAATGTGAGCAAAAATGTCACTACCGTAACACTCACTGTTGCACCCAGGAAACCAGACTGCATCACTGTCCATCATAGCCACATGGGGAGTAGATCTGTCCCAACATTTTGAAGTAATTGCGCTCCTAAGTCTGAAAATCAGTGTGTGACATTAACAGGTGTCATGACCAAGCATTTATGTTTCATATTTTGAAATAACTTTGAATTTTAGGCCAACATAGCATGTTTTATTGAAGGAGCATCTGTCTATGATCACCAGCCATGTGCTAGCTAGCATTTTGTCTTTTAATTTCAAACAGTTTAAATGTATTAATTCTACTTGTCTAATTTATATGGTGAGAGAAGCACTATCATTGTTGTGTTTGTTTGCATAGTCCATGGCCTTTTCATTTAAAATTAATTTTAATATGGCTTGAGAAAATTATAAGAGCCTAATAGTTTTGTATATTAGTCTAAGTATCAAGAAACGGTGCAGCCCCTTGCCTCGCCAGATACCGCAGGCACAGTATTGGCAGTTTGTGTATTCACTATAAGGGTTATGTACTCAAACCCGAATGAACAACTCAAAAATGCACTACTTCCTCAAAGAGCAGGTTTGACAGTGAGATGTCTTTGTTTGTGAATGCATAATGCAATATATTGTAATGCTTAGATGGCGATCATCGACGGTGGTTCTGTGACTCACTATAGCCTGTACTCATTTACAGAAGCAATTTGTCTCAGTGCAGCTTGAGAGAGCTTGACTTGAGTGGGTGGGGTGAACAGCAACTAGCCAGACACTGGAAGAGCTGCTGTCAGACTTGTTCAATGAGCTTTGATGGGAAACTTAGAGTGGGAGATTCCATTTATTGTACCAGTAGTACCATTGCAGACTCCATATGTTTTGAGCTCGAGAAGGATTTGTTCAAAATTATTTGTTTGTTCTTTTTCGCCCAGCACTCATACTCAAGGTCAGGTTTGGGGTGTTGGGGTTTACGTATTAGTGGGCCCATGGGAACATTTTCTTGTTTGTCCGTGTTCCTTCTCTTCTTTAACCTGAGTTTGTTTTGTCATCAGGTGAGCTTAACGTGTTACAGGCATGTTCACCTATGAGGTTGGCTATTTCCCCTCATTCATTCTTTAGAACCAATGACCTGTTTTTTTTTATCTGCAGGCAGTAAGTCATGTTGTAGGCATTGTTCTGTAAAATTATTTAGTCCAAAACATGCTTATTGAAAGTGATCAGAAGATGTGTATAGCTTTTCTATACAGAGATAGCTAACTGAAGTATGCAGCCAGCCTGATGTGCAGTGTCTTGTCTATCCATTGTCAAGTACACATCTTTATTGTTCATATGTTTATTGTTGTAATTGCTATCCAAAAGAAGAAAGCTCAGTCCATGTTTTATCTGCAGGTGAGCTGACTAACTGAAGCATGCAGCCAATGTACATTGTCTTGTATATCCATTGTCAGATTAAAATGACTGAACAACAGCATATTTCTTGCACTTGTTTAAGAAAGTCATGCTGATTCTGTGTATACTTTATAGGTCACTACCAAAACAGCATTTGCAGGTTCTATAAGATAGCGGTGTTCAATTTGTAAATCTAAAGGATCTGTTTCCACATAAGCAACAATTACAAATTAACATCTGATTGCAACATTATAGCTTGCACAAGCATTGTAATCAAAGCAATCCAGCGCAGAAAGGACAGCAGCAAAAGTCATCCACTTACTGAAGGTTAACACTATATGAGAGTGGTTTTCTGCAACCCTCCACCAACTGAAAATGCAGCCCTATGGGAGGCATCCTAGGACTTCATTTTGAGAGGTGACATTCATTGCATTTTACATTACATTACAGGCATTTAGCAGACACTTTTATCCAAAGTGACTTACAATAAGTGCATTCAACATAGTTAGGCAAGTTCATTCCACCACTGTGGGGCCAGGACAGAGAAGAGCCGTGACTGGGTAGATCGGCCGCAGGGGCCTCAGTCGCCTCGAGGCAGCAGAGCAAAGTGGTCGGGCGGGAGTGTAAGGCTTGCCCATAGCCTGGAGGTAAGAAGGAGCTGTTCCTTTCACTGCCCTATTGGCTAGCACCAGGGTCTTGAACTGGATGTGAGCTGCTATAGGGAGCCAGTGTAGAGAACGGAGAAGGGTAGTTGTGTGGGAGAACTTGGGGCGGTTGAACACCAGACGAGCTGCAGCTTTCTGAACAAGTTCCAGAGGTCTGTTGGCAGATGCAAGGAGGGAGTTGCAGTAGTCCAGGCGGGAGATGACAAGAGCCTGGATGAGCATTCACACTCAGTCTTGTCACTGCACATTATATGCTAGAGAGAAGGGGAGTGCTGTTTCCGAGAACACCAAAGAAGACCTGAAGATGACATCATACAGTGTGCACACACATGCACTTGCAATACACAGCACTCCTAATGCTTCAAATCAGGGGATAACTAGTGAGCTAATACTTCATCATTTACTACTGGAGTCATAGAGATGACTGTAATATTCTCTTTACTTTGACTCATGATACTTCATGCTAGTAAATACAGTTGATACTACATGTGTTTGTAACAACTGGCAGCAGAGGGAAGCAGAGAGCAAAAGGAAACAATGGTATCTTGGTGCTCTCCGCTGGACAGAGACAGTACTGCACAGAGAGAGAAAAATGGAGAAAGAAATGGGTTCCCTAAGGGTAAAACTCACCACATACTGTATATCTTGTAAGGGTATTAATTACATTTTTAAGCAGAGCAGCGCTTGATACAATAAATAACAGTAGCATATGTCATATACACTCATGTTTTCAATGTATTTAAGGGATTCTTGAGAGGTAGGACTTTTCAAAAGGAAAAAAAAAACATTTAATATAAACCTAACACTGCCGTTTGCATATCAAGCTACTAGTTTCTGTGCAATGATGACATGATGGCTTAGTGGTTAGCACTGTTGCCTTACAGCAAGAAGCTCTCTAGGATTCAATAGACACACAGGTCTTTTCTTATTGGTAAAGAATATAATTATTGCCCATAGGTATGTCTGTCTGTCTTGCTTCTACCTAATGTATGCTGGGACAGGCTCCCCATGACCCTGAAAAGGATTAAGAGGGTAGCAAGTATTAAAGATGAGCTGATTTCACTAAATTGCACTAATTGCATTATAACATAAGTTTTTACAGTCAATCTTTCAATCATTAACCTAATGTATTTACAGCATGTGTGTTTGTCAATTTACAATTGGCAGTTTTAAGCTTCTAATGGGTTCACATCTTGTGACTTAGAATTATGAGTTCAAAGAATATCTAACCAAGCATTCGATAAACTGATCATGTTAAAGTTTAAGAAACATTGTTAGTTTATTAGCAGACTTCCCAGCTATATAACTCAACTGATACTAAAAACCTTCTCACTAGCAAAAGAATACATAACACTTTTATAGTTCATCAGTTAGTGGATTCAACCAATAAACTGTCAACATGGCTTGACATTTGCTGATTGAACTTATTGTCTCAAGTTTACTCACTGGGCTTTACTACATTAGAACAACTAATAATCTTTGACCTAATGATTCAGTACTATTGCTATTGCAGTCAACTTAGAATTGTAAGGCAGCAATGAAATGTATGTTTTTAAGTTGAAGTGCCTTAATATTTTTTGAATTAGAAAGAAAGACAGTTGATGAATCAACTTTATTCAGCACTAACACATGCAGTGAATTTGTTTCTTCACATACCTCTGACTAGATACACACACACATCACCCCACACACATGCACTTGGTCAGAGGACAGCACAGGCAGCAGCTACCGGACAGCGCGCCTGGAGCAGTTGGGGGTTAGGTGCCTTGCTCAAGGGCACTTTGGCAGTGTTGGCGGGCACTGTAGCTGTGGCACTAGTCATTTTTTCAATCACCA
>OOFE01049963.1:10096-20309 GCA_900323365.1 Monocentris japonica
CTTTCGAAAACCTTTTTTTTTTTTTTTTTCTGGAGAGGAGCGGAGGAGCTTTCGCGTGCTCTTTTGTGTACCGATGACACTGGTTGCTCACAAATGAGCTGGGAAGCATATTCGTTCAGTAGGAGGTGATAAGGAGGGTGCCGTCAGGGGGCCTGAGGACGAGAGGCGATAGGGAAGGGGGGGGAAAAGGAGAGGAAACGGGAAAGAGATAGCAGTCAGAGGAGAGGAACTGCAGAGAAAAGAGGGGGTAAAGGAAGAGGCAAAAAGATATAAAGACAGAAAGATGTGAAATAATCACGGCAGACTCTCCCAGCAGCACCAATTACGAGCTCCTCTAAAGAAACTACCTTCGTCGGTAAAAAGTAAAGTCTCCGAGCAATGAGCATCCTTAATCCCTCCTCTTGCTTTAACATGTCTCAAAAGGCATTTCAATGCAATCGCCTCTCACCGGTGTCAAACATTTGCAGCCATTGGTTTTTGAAAATGAAAGCTTTGTCCATCGTTCTCCCAAGTGGAACTCAACCTTGTCTGCTCCTTTTGGTTCTTTTTGATTCATGCACCTTGGAGGAGCTGCAAGGTTGCAACAGATCTTTTGCCCCCAAGTGGTAGCTCACCTATAATACCTCCGGAATCTGACTTGATCCCTTTGGCGTTATTGCCTTTCCAAGAAAGTTTTTCCTCGCAGCCTTTTCGTTTCCTAGCTGCGTGGCTGTATTGATTTTGATTTGAATGCCTAAAAAAGCCACATTTACAGAGCTAAGTAGAAAATGACTCACTAGCTGGGGAAACGTTTCACAGCAGCATCCCTCTGGGAGGTTTTAGGTCATATTTTCATTTGAGCTGTTTAACGATATATGGAATCATTCAGAGGACAAACTCATGAATTGTACAAAATGAATTGTAAACCAATTGTACAAAACTGCACTGCAACAACTGACAGGCTGGGCAAAGGAGTTGATCTTGTACCCAGATTTATCAACCTTTTTTATTGGACATTCTCCTTATATTATCTCACTGCACTGACGTGTTTAAAAACGTTCCTTTTTCAGGATAATGTTACTTAATGTCCTTGTTTTGGGATTATTTCCTGAAAGAATTCATATTGACATGGATCAAGTAAAACTGAAATTGAAATTAGCAAACCTAAGAAAATGTGACTAAAAATAACCTGAAATGAGCTTGATATAAGCCTGGCTATAACAGAAAATCCCTTGCCAAGCATGTCATTTTTTTGCAGTGTGATTACAGTTTCGAGGTCACATGTACTGTAATAAACTGGCTTTGTGCTGGTTTTAATATGTGAATAATATCACGGTCGTCGTTCATCAATGTAAATGCCTGTTATAGTATGATGTTCCAAATGAGCTTAGACTCGTGGCTCAGTGTCAAAGACAAAGCTTAACTTTAAACCCCATCATAAAGTCAGTTAGCACTAAAGAACACCGCAACAATTTGCCATGTTAAAATAATTCAGTTTGGAACAGGAGACAAATACAAACCTTTTTCTACTTCACCTTGGGAGAACATTTTGAATTTTCGACACACACGTTTCCAAGTTCAAAAGTAGTCCACCTCTAAAATTACCCTGGGGGCCCGCTGTCACCACCAGCATTCAGGCTTTTATTCCCCCAGCCTTCAAAACTGATTATTGGCATAACCACTTCATGAAAGCTATGACCCAAAGTGGATTCCTGGTACCTCGGTGTGCACGGCTCCGTTTGAATGTGTGTCCGAAGTTTCTTTTAGAGTAGGTTTTTCAAAATGAAAGTGAGCAGTTCTGAGTACCGGGTCTCGAGGGAGCAGATATTAGCCGTCAAGCGATTATGAATTCCCTCTGAGGTATGTGCATTAATGTTAGTTCAAATACCTTATTCTTAAGGCAATCTCTGCTAGAATTCACTACAGCCCCCTTGGGTCTGAAACATGAGAACTCACAACTTTATAGAGAATCAATTAAAATTATTAGACAACCTGAGGCCTTGTAATATAATAATAAAAATTATACACTATAAAATTAAAAACATTTATGCAGCAGAGTAAACAATATCAGCCTCATGTAAAAAAAAAATGTTATTTTAACACCACTTCATAAATAAAGGTTCAAATCTGAAAGGACTATTGTAGTAGCGTTCTGTGAATGTACAAAGTCAAAGTGCTTCTTAAAGCTGCACTAGGCATACAATGCACCCGTCTGATCAGCCAAAATCACAAAGTGGGGCTGCAACAGAGAAGAGCGTCCCATCCCAAATAATTGAGGCGCCGTAGACTCGTCAGTTATGGTCACTGGTGGGAAATCTTTCCCACACAGGAAGTGACCAATCGAAACTTAAAGAGAGAAATCCAAAAGGGTCTCCTAAACGGCAGCGAAGGTGAAATCATACAATGCAATGTATACGAACAATACATTCAATGGACCTTTAGTAAATGAATGACATAAGTATTTCACCCTGTGTAGGACATCAATTTTCAATCACACACAGCATTATAGTCTTGGAGATAAATGGCCTCAAATCCAACTCAGTGTTAACACCTTGAGGAGTCAGTGTATTAAAATAAGAAATCTCTTCGCAGTGAAGCCCTTCCAAAGTCACCAAAGTCAAACCCCTTGTATTTTAAGGTACTGATACTGGATGATGGTACTTCTGTGTTCCGCAATGTATGCTTTTCCACAAGTTAACACGTATATGACAGCCTTATTCTGATTCTGACTGAAAGTTTATGGTGCTTGGGGGCAGGGTTAAACCATTTTACAGTGCTGTTCCATTGGGTACCACAATTGTAAAAGACGGGGGATGGACGTCGGCAATGCTTGGGACGACAGAGGATAGCATATTCAAAATGTATCACGTGTTCGGTAAAACTTCGGCCATGTTTGAACCCCATTTTAGGTGGATCAATGGGGAGATTAGTTAATAATTTTACTTGTTTGACGCCGATGTTGAACGTCAGAGTCTCTCTCGACAAAGCTGGTTCATGAAACAAGAAAAAAAAGCAGCACTATGAACTGGCAGTGCCTGTGAAACTGGAGACAATTCAAATTGCCATCATCAGTTTTCCCTCCCGAGCCTCTCCGTTTCCACAGCCGAGCAGACGAAAGCAGGACGTTTAGCTGGATGTCTCTGCACTACGATGTCTGCTCCGATGTAGCCAGTCAGGGCAACCTTTCAAAACCTGCTCTAGGCACGGTGTAACACGAAACTTACAAGCAGCTGACTTCCTTCCCTCTGTTGTGTTCAGGAACCATTAGAAAGTATAATTTGACTTCTCTCTCTCTCTGTCTGACATTTGACAAGCACTCATGCACACACACACACACACACAGGATGTGGTTTGCGAGAGGTTCAAAAGATCTAAAAGAAGAATAAAAGCCGAAGGTGCGCAAATACATATTATTTCTTTTATCTGTTAACGTCTTCCAGTGCTCCACAGCATTTATGTGTGTTGCATACAGTATGCATGAACAAATTTATACTATATGTCTCTGTGTGCATGCATGTGTGTGTGTTCGTGTGTGTGTAAATTAATATTCTATTCCAATGTGGAACGCTTACCTTGGCAGCTTGAAGAGGGAGGCATTGTACTTTGGTTCCTGGTACAAACGGTGCTTCAAACGGTGCCTCGTACTTCTGAAGTGCCCGAGCTAAAATAAAAGAAACGCCAGAACATTTAGACATTGAACAGATGTTGATCGTTCTGCACCGACGTTGGAAACCGGTGGAAATGTAACTCTAAAATAAAAGTTGAAAGGTGCGCCCGTCATCGCGGTAAACAAGCACCTTTGGGCCTTGTGGAGGTCTTTTGTTGTGCACCATGCACATACTCGTCTGCTTGCTGACAATGAGGGATGATTCATCAGATCGCATGACGTTTTTTTCCACTGCCCCATAGCATTTTTGTTAGGTGTGAGGGGTTTACGCGCTGCAACCCGACAGATAATCCCTCCCTGCGAAGTTCTCGACAGACTGTTCTTCACGAAATTGCCTGAGGAGTGTTAGCTTCCACCCACAGCTGCCCCTAGTTGAAGACTGGTCTTTGACCTCAGATGTCCAGGTGCCAACGTCACCACTGATCCTCATCAAACGTCAGCAGGTTCATCACTCAATCTCCTTCCAAACTTGCCCCGACAATCAGCCCTCTCTCAGAGTCAAACAAAGTGACAGAGAGACGGTCCTAAAACTGGAAGGTCGTACGTTTGGTCCCAGCAACAGCCACGTGTGCTGTTGAAGTGTCCTTGAGCGAGACACTGAACCCCTACCTGCGGACAAGGGCATCAACTAAACGCTTTTAATGTGAATGTCGATCTCTGTGTTGAGCCGTGGGCTAATAATTGCATAGATCGTCAATGACGTAATCTCGTGCAAATTTGTCTGCAATTACAATCTCTTTTCACTTCTTGGCGCGTGATTTCTTTATCTTCCTCCTGTCATGAAAAATGGAGGCAGTAGTGGAATCTATAGATGAAGGAATTTTCAGTGCATTTTAGGTGCAAAGTTCAAGTTTTGCTTTTGCTAAATCAGGACGTGAAAAACTGCACCACCTTCAGTGAGTTTCACTATCCTGTGTGAATGTATTTCAGGAAAGTGTATGCATGAGGTCCCCACATCAGGCACGGAGTGGCTAATCGGGAGAAACGGGAAGATTCCCGGTGGGCCAGGCTGGTTGTTGGGCCGGTGACAGGGTGGGTAAACACAATAATTTTATAAATAGATCATGTAGGCTGTCACGTCCTTTAAAAAACTCTGACGACTACTGCGAGTACGTTTATGACTTTTATTCAACATCAACTTCACATGACAGCATGACTAGCTCCGCTTGGACACAAGCACCATGTGACCCCTGAACTCTGAAGTGTGATGACGTAGTAGCACCACAGGGCAGGCTACACTCACAGAAGCCCAGGAGGTAGAAGATGCGAAAGAAAGAGAAATATAAATAGTAGTAGATTAAAAAGACAAGATGGAGAATCGAAAGAGAAAAGGGGGAGCTGAAAAGGCCAGATTAAAGAAAAATAGCTTTACAAGCTGGCGCAGCCAAATGTGCCAACTTGTTTATGTTTAAAACAAGCTTGAGGCTTGAAAGTGAAGGTAACGTTACAGAACAAGTGCCAGAAGCTGATGGTGATGATGAGACAGGTGTGCTAGCTTAGCCTACAGTGCCAAGATGTCAGGCGTGCAAAACAGAATATAACGTATAACATTGCCTACACACCACAATTCAAGTTTAGTGTCAAGGAATATCTCACATCACCAACATCACATCTTCTGAATCAAGGAATATCTCACATCACCAACATCACATCTTCTGAATCTTGTACTGGCAGACACAACAGGCAGTGTTGTGGAAAGTGCATCACTGTTTTCACTGCTTAATGATATAGCAGTGTTCATAAGAGAGTCATACAAGCGTATGCAGAAGTGGGAAGAGATGAGTCAGGACGAGCATCACAGACGACTGTGCCCAATAGGGGAAACTAGGTGGTGGGCTAAAGATCAGGCTCTAAGGAAAGTGTTTGGGGAAGTGCTTCGGGAATCCTCAGGAAGCCTTGTTTTTTGACGCACTTATGACTTTAGACGCCATTGTAGAAGACGGTAAACAAAAGCCAACTGTGAGAGCCAAGGCAAAGGGATTCATAGATGGCCTTTTGAAGTATGAGACAGTGCTCACTGCTCAAATCTTCCTTCGCATTTTTGCGAAGGAAGATTTACAGACAAGGCGAATGGATATTCTCACAGCTCAACATCTGGTTGAGGGGACAGAGGACAGCCTTAGGAAGTGTGCTAGGGACTTTGAAGGAGTTAAGAGAGCAGCTGATGAGTTTGTGAAGTGGGCCAATGGAAAGCTGCAAGAGAAGGAAGACTGTGAGCTGGTACTGGTAGTGCAGACTGCCCTTACTGAGAAAAGGGTCAGAAAAAAGAAAAAAATGCCAGGAGAGCTTGCAGAAAATGAGCCACTAGCATCACCTGATACTGACTTCAAGGTCAAAGTACACAACGTCATTGTAGACACTGTGACAGACAGTATTCATAGGAGGTTTTCTGCTAATGCAAAACTCAGATTTTGCCTGTCTGGACCTTAGAAACTTTGCTAAAGTGAGGGAAAATGGGCTCCCCAACTCAGCTCTCGGAGAAATAAGCAAATGTCTGCTTAGGTTTGACAATAGAGCTACGGTTGGCACAGTATGTGGTGAGCTGTTCAGCCTTGCATCCCAGTGGGACAGACTAAAGATGTCCCCTATGGAGGGTTACACTGTCAGGACAGCCAGTGAGATGCCACAAGGAAGTGAGGAGGATCTTTCCATGGAACAGCAGGATGTGGAACTAGAGAGCAAAATTTGTTCCTCCTGTAAAAACTGTGTCATTTGTGTTCATCTCATCCTCTCTCAGTACAATCTCCTAACAGATGCCTACCATGTGATTGGACTGGCCTACAAGTTACTATTAACACTGTCCATCACACAAGTACCCTGTAAGAGAAGCTTCTCAACAGTGAAATTCATAAAAAACAGACTCAGGAGCACTTTAACCCAGAAGCACCTGGAGGCATTCATGCTCATGTGCACTGAGAAAGAAATTCCCATGCCGTTGGACAATGATACTGTCATGAACAAAGTTGCAGAGACCAGTGCACGGCTCAGGCGTTCATTAATGTTTTAGGGTTGGCCATGTTTCCTTCAAGCTACACTCATGCACAGGGAAAAACAGACTATAATGTCCTTGGAAAGTTACACTGTGAATAACAAAGTTGCAGAGAATAGTGCAATACTTTTTATTTTATTTTTTATTTATTCATGTTTGAGGGTTGGATATCTTTAGTTGTGAACATTCATTTGCACTGAATATAGATTTTTGATATTGTAGAAAAAGACATTGTGATGTTGTAGAGAATAGTGCAATCTGGAGGCATTCATGTGCACTGTGAAAGACATTTTCATGTCTTTGGACAATGATATTGTAATAAAATAAACTAAACTAAAATTGTGAAACTACACTTATTTGCACTGAACTGGAAATGATGATGCTCTAGAAATACACTGTGAATAACAAGTTTGTAGAGAATAGTGCACTATAGCGGACTTACATAGTAAAGCTAGTATAATAGGTTGTGAACTTTTCATGTGGGCTGGTCTGAGGCATGAAACTCCCGGGCTGAAAATGAGTCCCACTCCGGCCCTGCACCACATACTAGTCCTGTGTGAATCAGATTTGTTGATTAGTTCGGTGATTATAGGCAATTAGTTTGCCCAAACTTCAGCAGCAAGGAAGGAGCAGATGCCCAATAGTTGCTGCAGCAGTTCAGCTTTCCTTCTCCTCTGTAAACCAATGCCTATAGTTTTGCCTGAAGTGTATAGGGTGTATGAGTTTCTGTGTGTGTGTGTGTGTGTGTGTGTGTTCAAAGGAGTATCTCTGTGCCAGAGGTAATCCCTAGTGATTTACTTTGGCGGCCACCAGGTGGATCAGATGGAAAGATAGACTCTGCTTCCACCTTCCAACTGCTAAACCAAGAGAGAGCGAGAGAGAGAAAGAGAGAGGGAGAGACTGCAGGCAAAGCAACAAGATCTGATGGCATCCGAGCAGTTTGGCAAAGTCTTTTCCAAACTGACGTGTCACGGATCAGAGAGGCATGTTGAAATGAGTCACATGAATGAAAATATTGCATCTGCTCTGAGAGAATAACTGACAGAGCTTTAATCTTAAAAACCAATGCACTTTGGCTGTAATGGCCTTCATCTGGGTTACAGGATTGTGTATATAAATATATTCAACGTATAACTTTGCACACATTCTTTTTAAACACAAAATACAAGTTGAATATTCTTCTCTGCTCTGAAATAGGAAACAGATCAAGGGTTGCATGAAGAGAAGGGATCATTTTGAAGACAACGTTTTGATCTTCAAAATGTGCTTAAAAAAACACCCACATCAAGTTATGTAGAAGCCTTGAACTTTCACTTTCAAATCACCCAACAGCTTGAATTATTTAAACCTGCACTATGAAACTTTCTGCAATTTAGTGGCAAGTGGCAGCGAGAGGTAACTGATTGTATTTTTGAAGACTTCACTACCCTTAGCTTTCTGTAGCGATAGCCGAGGCTATCGGCTATAATGAACAGCTCACTGCTGTTTCAGAGCTGTGTGTGTGTTTGGCTCGAAAGTTTGGATTCGTCACTTCCTGTGCTCGGAGAAAACTTTCCTGCCAGTGTACCTACCGACTCTAAGACTTCATTGGGGTGAATGGAGCGAATCTACAGCGGCTCAGTGAAGGGGGAGGGGCCAGTCTTGAACTAGACTGATAAGGCGCTTGGATTTTAACATAAAAAAAGTGACAGAATGCAGCTTTAAAGTTTTACAGTATTTTGCCTGCAGCGGAGTGCACAGCCAAATACAAAGAAAGCCTTGATCAGAGACCAATAGCTCTATGGTGGTCAAATTCCTGAGAGACTTTTAATTGATAGACTTCATGTGCACAAATACATTTTGTTACAGTTCATTTTAGCCAGGTGCGCTATCCCGACAAGAACCTAGCTTGTGATCGGAAGGTCATCTGTTCCAATCCCAGGACCAACACAGGTCCAACTCTACAGTCAGAGTTGCCTTTGAGCAATGCACTTCAACCTCACCTGCTCATTGGATAATGGAAAAAGAGATGGTGCTCAGTCGACTATCCCTGGATAAATAAACAACTAAATAAAGAAACAAATAAATAAGTAGATAGTAGTAGATAATGCCTTTACCAATACACTGGATTTGATGTTTTAATCCTTTGTGTCATAAACCAAGGTGAGCATTCACACAGGAGAATGATGCACTAACCCACATATGACTATAGAGGACGTTATAGAGGCTACGCTGTCATAAAGCATTTTCATTTATTTGTTTTGTAATAAATCCCTCACAATTTTGCAAAAAAAGACACCGAGTTTGAGATGTACATTTTTAGGTCCTAAGGCTGTCATATTTTTGCAACGCTGTGCCAGGCTGCACATGGAGAAAAACCAATGCCTCTCACCGCAACACAACGAGAGGCAAAACGAAGATTTTTTTTCATAAATGACACGCTGGGACGCACGGGTTCACTTAGCGTGCCTCGTGATGAGTTGAAGTGAGTAACACGAGGTGTGCTTTTAATAGGGTTCATTCTGCACCAAAGCACGTGTAGGCCACTTCATGAGCATTCTCTGAACACAGCATCACTCTGTGCACACACACACACACACACACTCACAGTTCCTCCTCTCCTCTCGTTCACACATCGTCTTTCCCTCCCTATTTTCTTGTCATCTACCCCGTAAATGACTAGTATACAATTTCTGCCCACAGAGCAGAATGACAGTTTTGTTTTTTTTTTTTCTCCCTCAAAGTGACAAACTGCCTCTTTCTCTGTGAATTGTCCTCTGTTCTCCGCTGAACATCTCCTCCTCTATTCATATCTCCTACAATGCCGCGGTCTTAATTTTGGACCGGATTGATTCGAAGTGATGATCGGGCCAATTTTCTTGCCATCTCTGGCTTTTTCAGAATGAGGCAATGCTCGACAGTAATGAGCAGCGGCAGTCGCAGACTGACGTAGCCGTTAAAATGTCTGGAAAGAACGAAACGCGTACAGGAATTGGGACACTTTTTTTGTTTGGACTGAACCAAGAAGTCTACATTGCTATTGGCTACTTGGGATATGCAGAAAAAGCAGTCAGTAAGTGAAAGTTGGGATTCTCTTCCTTCGTAGTCAAACTAGGTGAAATGAAAGTAGGCCCCAAGTTGATCTTAGTTCAAGCAGTTTAATACACATGTGGACAGAGACCGACATCACCATACAAGGCAAAGAGTCTGTGTCTAACAACAGTAGGATCTTATATAGGGTCAATGTATACATTCCAAACACATGACTTCATCCCTGGCTGGCTATCTTCTCCATATATGTCTCGAGGACCCCTACTCATGGATGTCTCCATATAGCCCTGCTGGCTATCTTCTCCATATATGTCACAAACTCCTCCAGCCCTGCTGGCTATTCCAGTCCTGTTACCAGTTGTTTCTTCCTTCAGTATCCCAGAGACCATGTGGACCCTGAGGGTCCTTTATAAGAGTTAAGCTACAGACAGTCTACACAGTTAAACCAATTATAAATGCTCAAAAGATATACAATATAAATGATGCAATGTTAAAATGACTGAGTTAAAAAACAATGATACAATCAGACACAGCACACTAATCATATT
>OOFE01049964.1:12184-23791 GCA_900323365.1 Monocentris japonica
CGTTGACCATGGGCCAGCCAAGACAGGTGATCCAGAAGGGCTCAGCTACTTTGGACAGGTCCATGCTCAAGTCCAAATCCTGCCAACAGGAGCTTACCTGCAATTACCTGCAGGTGGGACGAAGAGTGAGTATGCCTGAAGTGAATGTAGTGTTGCATTGAAGTTGCATTGAATGAATTTAGTACAGGAGAATGATATTACTGTATGATCTGAGAAACAAAAGCCCATGCCCTGTATAGATAAATGAAATATCAAGGCATTCTTATGAACAGCAGCAGCAATATAGTGATACAGCACTCTCAAAAAGGATGTCATTTTCAACACATCCATGCATCTAGTTTGGGACAACACACGTTGTGTTACTTTTGAACATATTATACATTAATAATGGCATTTGTTGTGACAGTATGTGTTGAAAAGTAAAGCAAATGTGTGTCATCCCAAACTGAACACACGGTTTTATTGAGAATGGCACATCATTTTTGGAGAGTGAGGGATGATACGGTTTGTAAGAAAACTAAAAACTAATTTTAGCGGATTGATTTGCCTTTAGGGTGATTGGAGTAGCACATTAGGCCGCAGTGGGGGTGCCAATGAAATCCCATGTCGGCGGATGCGCAGCGGCAGCTATGTGAAGGCCATGGGTGACTTGGAGGACAGCGATGACTCAGAGGGAAGCCCCAAACCATCGCCAAAATCCACTGCTCGTCGCCAGAGCTACCTCAGGGCTACGCAGCAGTCTCTGAGCGACCAGCTACCCTCACGCAAGTAAGAGACCAGACTGAGAAACAGAGCTATACTTTATTATGCTGTATACTTGAGCATTTAATAGCAAGAAATAATACCTTATGTGAAAATGAAGGGATATGCAAAGTGCTGATTTCAGAGGCACTCACCTACACAATAAGAACAGACACTTTATCACAGTTGATTGGTACAAACACTCAACAGTCAAGTAAATGGAGACTAAAAATGGGCCACACACTCTCCTGATACTTGTTAATGCTCACAGAGACATAAACTGACACACACACACTCAGTTAATGGCTCCCAAGAGGAGTTGTCACACAGGAAGGAAACCACCAGGCATAAACTCTTGTCATGCCAATACACAGTGAAGAGATAAAAACATAAATGCACACACACACACACACACACACACACACTAACACATGCACAGAGTTAACCACACTTAAGCATCGTCAAACTCCCTGCCATTCTCCACATGCCAGAGCCTTACTTTCATCTCCTCAGCTGTGATTTACCGATGGTGCTGCAAGGTAACAGTCTGGTTAAGAAGATATAGACTGCTCCAGTATAGTTTACACAACATGACACTGTCAATCGTTTGCACTCAACCAGTAAATCACCACAAACCCGCCTCATCTTCTCTGAATGACGGGGCTTGTGCCTCTCTGTCTTTAAATTACATGCTTTCTGAAGCAGAGGCATTGCACTACATCTGGTGCAGGTATAGTGGGAGATAGTTTGTTTTTCAGAAAATGACAGAAAATAGATACAAAAGGTAAGCAAATTTAAGCAAGGCAATATCTATGTCTACTCCAATTTCAAGACAAAAAGTGTCTTTTAGATATGGGGCGGTGATGCCCTTTATAAAGCAATAAACATGCTTTCTACATAGGTCACTCTAAGGTCACTTTTGTTTCGCTTGTTGTACTTCTTCCTCAAGTCGTGAGGTTACAATCTCAAAATGAGCTTATTCAACAGTGGATTTCTGGTTGGATCAGTCACAGACTGATGAATATTGTTATGTGAAAAGACAACTCTAGTTTACAGACACAAGAGGGCAGCACCTTAAAGCACATACAGGCCCACACAACATAAAATAGAGCTTTGAACTGCCTTCAAGATTTCTGTTTAAAAATATAAGGACTTATACGCCCCTTAAATCATGTTTGAATGACTAACCCCCTTGACCGTCCAACCCTGTGCTCCTGTGGTCTGCTCCACCCTGATTGACATGAACAGCAGAACCCTGGATTACGCCATGTTGCAGGGGGAGCTGGATGCCCTGTGGTCTCCACTCCACAGTGTGTCCTCTCTGCACCAGCTGGGCAGGTCAATGAGCAGGTCAGTGATAGGTCTGTCAGCCACTTCTTGAGGGTGTGGTGATTGGATGACCTCCGACCAATCACCTTGCACTCCCACCCTCAGTTGTTTGTAAAGTCAGTCATGGCAACTCCAAATGCCAACTCCATAACGCTGCCAACTGCCAACTTGCCTCAAGCTTCTAGATACCATCTGCCCCGGTGCTTTTAGGTAAAATGCAGCCCTATGCTCAGTTTGGCGCTATCCATGCGGAGGGGCGGGGGGACATCTGTGTCCAAGGACCATCACATGGCAGTGTGCTGTCATGTTACTATCACTGTGTGCCAACAAAGACTGAGTAAGAAAAATGATAGAGTGATTTTCATCAGAGCTGCTATTTGGTTGTTATCTTAATGCTCTTTGACTTTGGCACCATGATGGCACAGATAGCTGTGTACACACGTGGCCTGACATCACTGGCTTTGCATGCTCAGTTGCTATAATGATCGGTGCTAAAATGAGATGGGATCGGAATGGAGTCCAGTAGATTTAGATTCATGATCAATGTTAAATGAAAGTGGTAATGAAAGGAATGACTTGAATGGCAATCTAATTATTATTTTTTCTCTATTCCTCTTTGCTGGCCATTTCATTTTCTCCTCTGATCCATGTTTTTTTCTCCTCTACTTCCCTGTGTTCTTGTTTTAACATTTGCTCTTTTGGCTTCTTCCACCCTTTTCCAGCTGTCTTCCATCTCTCAGAGAGCTCTCCAATAACCGCAGCCTGGACAACCTAGACTGCATTGGGGGTTCAGGCTTGTCTTTCCCAAACTGGGATGATGATAACTTCAGCCAGCCCTGCAGCACCTTGGGCAGGAGCAGCTACATGGGACAGGTCAGTCACATGGGCAGGGGGGAAATGGATTGCATGAAATGTGGTCTTTTATAGGCTGATTGAGCCCAAAATATTGCACATCCCACAGCCCTCAATGTCTCTCTCTGTTTGTGTCTCTCTTAGCTTAGTAGATGTTCTGCTAATAACTGTAAAGTACATTTGTACTTCCTTGAAATTTACATCACTTAGCTCCTGGCACACTTTCCACTTCCAAATCACCAGTCATTTTCATAGACCTCCCTTCTTCTGCCTTGAGCTACTAATGCTCATTCCCCTAGTAAAATTAGCATTTTCACAGATAACAGCTTGAATGACATTCATAAAATGAGTTTTCATTGAACAGAGAATCTCCATTTTCCAAATGTATCCCATATAATGTTCTGAGCCAAAAAGTTGAATGAGTGACATTGGTGGTTTCAGGTCTAATTCATCCACTTGCATAAGAGCTATTAGCCTTCCAATGACAAGGTCACTGAGATGATGAACAACTATGCTGAATTGGCTCTGATCTATTTCAATGGGCTTGTCAAATGGGGCATTACAAGCTATTAGTGCAGGATTTGGACCCAATCTTTGACAGGCCATTGCATTTTAAGTTCAGAGTGACTTACTGTGTTATTGTGTGAATTTATTGCATTTCTTTTGAGTTACTTTGCATATACAGTATAATACCAAACAAATCCAACATGAACTATAATTTGGACTTGTGATTAAAACAAAATCACCTTGGTGTGTGATGGGGTGGACTTTTTATCACCTCCACTCAAAACCTGACCAGGGCTCAAAAACATAGACTGTGTTTTTAACTAGACTGTCTTCCCCATTCTCTTTCATGCTCTCTCTCGCTCATCGACTCCCTCTGTCACCACTCAGTACTTCATCAAAATAACTTTGCTACAAACACAATTTTGGCTGCTATTCAGGTTGTCGCTGTCAGTCAGTAGAATATGAAAGCCCATCATCTGCAAGGCTGCTTCTCAGTCTTCAAAAGCTGTGCCAGTCCTCTGCACTCATGAATTTCAAGCAAGTCTCAGAGATAGTTTACTGTTTTTTATTACTATGCAATTCATGTAGAACTCTTACTAAAACTGTTCAAAGTGATTCCTCTTTCTTTGATTCAGTCTTTGTTTTTTGTAAGTTGACAAGCTGTGGTAGGCCATGTAACAAATGTCAAACAGTGATAATGCATTTGATATATAATGAAATGAAATTACACCCCATCTCCAAGCAGCATCAGTTTCACTGAGTATACATAGAGATGAACACTAGGTCTCTTTGAACAGAGCTCAGCACTACTTCGCAGTAATTGTAGTTTTCCATGCAATAAAACTCCCTTTTGGAGTCATTTTATTGCATCCTACCAAATGTGCCTCACAGGTGGAGATTGCCCTTTCCAGACACAGTCAGCTGGCCAGTTAGTGATGTCTTCAAGCACTGGAGTAGTCTTGAGACCAGCCACTGTAGTCCCATACATTCAGCACAAATGGACCCAGTCATGCAGCACTGTTCTCCTTAATCTTCCACTACTGTCAACACGGCAGATTATGCCCTCTGTACCAATCTACCTCTTTCCTCCCTCCAGCTACGGGACCTGGAAATGAGCCATCGTTATGAGGACCGCAGCTCGGAGTCCACATTCAGAGATTCCCGCTCCCATTCTCAGGACAACCCGGAGCCTCCAGACTTGCCCATGCCAACATGCTTCAGATCCCGTAGCCATAGCTACCTGAGAGCCATCCAAGCCGGCTGTTCCCAAGACGACGACACCGCGTCCATGGACTCAGCGTCACCCCCTCCAACTGCTACCACTGTTCGTACCTACAGCACCAGCACTGGTGAGTCACTGGCTGTAAGCAGTCCATCTGAGCTAAATACCAGGTTGCCCGATATACCTGACAAGCCAAATCAAGAGGACAAATAGGAAAAAGGCTTGCAGCTACCTCTTGAATATGAAATGAGTTGTTACCGTGATGTAGCACGAGTGCTATGGCTTGCCAGACTGAGACAATCTGATTGTTTTCTTTCATGTTGATGAAATACACCAGATATACATTGAGGTTTTGGTTACTGTTGAATTAACGACAATGATGTTAGTACAGAATTCATAATAATTCTTTAAATAGTACTGAAACACAAATAAAAAAATACATTTAACAACTACAGACTTACGTTCCTTTTTACAGCAGGAGTGCTAGCTCATTGTAAAAAGACATAATACATTAAACCTTGGTAATAGCTGCCAAGGTGTCACCCCTATGCTAGAGTAACTTCCATACATGGGCCAAAATATATTTTTTATATACCATCACTTTGAGTGCACCCCTTAGACTTCAGTCCTGGCTGGGACACAAGTCCTCCAGATGCACACACCAGCAGTTTGGCTCAAATGTAGCCTCTCTTGCCCATGCTAGAGGACCTTTCTACCCCATGGAAGATATGGAAAGAACAGTTCAGCTCTCACCTGATAGCCACTGGCTTGGACAAAGCCTCCAAGGAGAAACAGCTTGCAATTTTTCTTCAGCGTTTGGGGACAGACAAACCACGCATCTTTCCCACACTCCCAGGTAACAATGCGGTTGCTTCTGTAGAAACCCACAATGACCCAGCTCCTCTTCTACCTGAACCCCATGAAGTGAGATAAGTAGGTTACCTTTTCTGTTTCAACGGAGCCACTTGGATATTGAGACTTCACTGACTCACTCACACTCAAACACTCAGCCACCCACCCACCAACCCACTCTCTCTCTCACACACACACACACACATGCTCAACCACCCAAACACCCATCAACCCTCTCTCTCTCACACACACAGACACACACACAGTTACTCAGTCAGTCAATTCACTTGTTTGAATAATTTAAAATTGGTAATAACAGCAAACTTTATGACACAAAAATCTAGCATGAGACAATGTACCTCTCATTCTGGCAATTGTTGACATGTCTGGTCAATGATTTCAGATGTGTTCTCTACAGTTTAAGTTTAATCTCTCTAAAGATACCAGTGTGTCCATTCCCTGAAACAGGGGAGACGTTGGGTTTTTTAAATATTACTGTGAATAGTAACCACAAAACTTTAATTGGATCCTGGATCTCAAGTTTACCATTCTGCTGTTTGGGTCTATACCGCAGTGTCCACATCGCGGTGCTCTTCACAGGGGAAACTTCAAAATAGACTGTAGACCCTATGCTGCATTCACATGCTGTCGTAAATGTGCGGAGCTGGGTGCACATGCACGACCCAACAAAGGACTATACAACTGAGAAAGTCAGAATTTACTATCCCTGTGTTCCAGTCAAGCAGTAGGTACCTGCACAGGGCCCTTAGTAGGGCATGACCTACAAAATGGGCACTCTCTAAGTGTACATGGCATGGTATTTTCAGAGGAAGTGAAGACAAAAATTCCCCTAAAGTCGGGCTTCTCCAGAGGCTGATGAGAACTCAAAACCCTCAGCTGTTACCTCGGTGACAATTCTTCTTTGTTGCCATGGCAGCCAGCAGTCTGTCCTGTTTTCACTCCAAACTGTATGGATTCTTTTATTCAACTCTGTGCTATTAATGGTGCTATAAACTTTTTTGCTTCAATACGTTTAAGTGTGTTATGTGGGTTCACGTGTGTTGCTGTACAGTGTTGAAGTTTGATTTTATATTTTGTTTGATGTCTATGTCAACAGCAAAGTCTCGCCACTAACAATAATGGCATTTAAAGAAACACAGATGCGGGACTGTGATGGAGAGGAACACAGCTTTTGATACTCGAGTTTGTGAGATGTGATGTTTAGGCTGCAAAGAACAGGGAAGCCTTGTCAGCCCAATGCATTTTATTATAGCATGTTATTATTTGGTGTTCAAGAAAAATAATCAGTGTTGTTGTGTGTTGTCATTTTCACTCTTTGTTTAACTTATTGTTATTGCACAGCTTTGTCTTTAAAAAATAAATTAAAGCATCAACTGCATGTCTGATGTGTATTTTCTCCAGCAAACCGTTAGGTCTATGTTCTATCTAAATTAGAGCAACGGTCACCAAAACCATTTTTCCTGCAGGTACATATTGTTATTATTTCCGACAAGTCGTCTTTACGCCCTCCGAACTGTGGAGTAGGAATTTTTGAGGTGCACATGAAGGCAGCAGTAGACCAGCCGCCACGCCCCCTCTCGGTTTGAGAGATTGTGTCTCGTCAAAACAAAAGACAACCGGTAGACCGGCTCCTCTCGTCCCCAGGTTCACAGAGGCAGTGAACGCCGACTCCAGTTACTGCTACCCGTCAAATCTCTCAGCGTTATGTCTGCGTCTGGCAGTACGGTAAGTGTTTAATTGTAAATGTTGGACACGGCGTAAGGTTTTGTTGTGCTTATAATGCTCATCTTGAGCTTCAACTGCAGCTAGCAGCATATCATATTATGAAGTGTTCCGTGTGGTTTGAGTGTCTGACCTGGTTGCACATAGTCCACTCTCGACTCAATGCTTCATTCTTTCTTTGCGCGTCAAATAGTTACTTTTTTTGAGGCTAATGTTTTGCATCAGATTAGACTGACTGTGACTATCAGCCTAGTATTAGTCCAATAGTCGTCAAAATCGACCCTTCACTGCACCCGTTCAGGTCGTTTTGTTTAACGCATGGGCTATCTAGACTATCCTAAACAAAGAGGAGATTGACTTTCAACACTCAACCAACACTTGTGTTGCTCAATCGCTCCACTAGCTCACTGTGAATATGGAGAACACCGGTATTTTGTCGTTTTTAGCCATAATATGGTGAATGAATAGTGACAACGAATTTTAGAAAAATATCACAAATAGAAATGAATTCATGTTTTTTTTAGTGTACCTAACAAGTTGAGACAGCCCTACCACCCACATCAGACGCTCTTACCTCTGAGTCTCTGATGCTTTGAGTGCCCAGTGAGTTTCTGTCTTCTATGTTCTGGTCTTCCATGCCTCCAGTAGGGCTGTTTAATGCTGTCTTAACTATATTAATTATTGAGTGTTCCCTGCCATGTACTCAGTAGAGTGATCTGTTGGTGACATCAGGAGCACATGTTCCCACCATGTGCGCTTTCATGGGTGGCTGTAATGTTCCACTATGTCAGGGTAGCTGGGGTCCAGTGTAAGTGTGTTATGGGGGAGAATGAGCCAGTGAGGGCAAGTTATACTTTTCTGAATGGGCCTCTCTCTTCCTACAATAAAGCACATCACATATCTTTTTAAAGTATCACCTTATCTTGTTGAGGTGGAAAATTGGCAGTTTCACGGTAATCATTTGATGGCTGCCCTATTTTTGTCTCACACAGTGGCCTGTATATAATATGATCAATTGTAACAGATTTTTGAGAAGAGATGTAATTAGTAGATGTTACAGTTTTGTTACTTTGCTGTCGTTGAAACATTTCATCAGATAATTCAGTGGGATAACTGTTTTGGTAGCAGGAGAGTGGTGTTAGAGGCTCGTGGCTGTTATTGGATTAAACAATACAGAGGGGTCAGCATGCAATCTGATTCCATGCTGAGGAGGGTTTTTTTTAATATATTTAATTTGTGTGATACATATTTTCATGTAGATTTAGATTGGTAAATATAGTGTTCTGCCATTAAAAATAGGCAAAATGTGGCATCCTGGTGGTTCAGTTCGCTAAGGCACTTCACCCCAGCCACCATCTCTCCTGTCTCTCTCCACTGTAGACTGTCCAATAACGTGGAAATGCCTAAAAAAAAAAAGTCTAAAAAGGCAGGCAAAATAAATGGTTGCTTTTTTTTTTCTTTACCTCATTTGGAGTTTTTAGGCCCTAAAATGATGTGCTGCTACCATCAGTGATGCAAAATGTGGAATTGTGGTTAGTTAATTAACTCTCCAGATCCTTCTCATGGCTAACTGTAAAATGCCAGAGAGGAGACTACTGTCTGGGTTCCAGTAGATTAGAGTTGACCAAAGTTTCCTATTTTCAGGATTTGTTTCAGTTTATATCACACTAAATTAGACCATAGTCACCATGTTGCCAAGATACCATCTGTGAGAGGACAACATCATCCATACTAGCAACCAAACAGCAGTAAGGGAGTAATTCCCACCCATGAGCACACTGTGTGACTGTAAAATTTGGGCGTTAGTTGCAGGATCAGCTGCACACGTGGCTATGTTTCATATGGTATCGTCATGCCCCACTAAATACTGAGTTTCATGTGTGCATTTGTTTAGCAGCATTTTCAACACCACTGTCTTCAGTCTGAAATGGTACATAAGCTGTTGCCTGATGTACTTTTAATTTGTGCATTTTCTATACTTTGATCACCAGCCTAATTCAATTTCTACACACCTTCGAAGCTTGACTTTGGCACTTGAATATAATGGCCAGAATTTCTTCAAAATCTTTTTTTTTGGGAACCATCATCACTGGTTATTGCCCTTTGAGTCACCCTCCATACGTTCAATTATTAGTGTTGTTAGTGTTCATTTGAATGCCATTGGTCAAACTGGTCCCATTTTTGCACTTCATCCAGTAGAATTGTATGAAATAACTTTATAATAAAATGTGCCTTCCTAATAAATAATAAATGCCTCTCATCCATTTGAATAGAAACACCACCTTTCAACCCACAATACACTACCATTTCCATATTGACCTGAGACCCACATTTGACTGAGCAGGAAAGAGGAAAGAACAGCAGCACATTTACAAGCTGATTTGCCTCCATACTTCAATGTTATTACAGCAACAACCCTAACGAAACAAACAACCCTAACTGAGGCACCCCCTCCTCACTAAAGGCCCTAGCTGTCCAATTTAGCATGCTGTTTATCCTCATGGCAATGGCCCATATATTTCCTGTAATGACAGTGTAAATCTCTGGTAGAGTGACACTCACTCACCCAGAGGCATCAAGTTGCTAAAGGTGCTAAATCTTCACCTTGTTACCAGTGACAGCAGCAGCCACTGGGGAAATATGCAAGGCTGCCTTGCATTCCCGCACATTTTGGCTATGTCACCCACCCTTGTGTAATAATCACCAAGCTTTCAACAGCTGTGTAATTGTCTCTTCTCGTTCTTTTCATCCCTGCTACATTTCCGCTTCAGCTGCTTGTTGCAAACCTTCTAATATAGAGGAAGAAAGTGAGAATGATTGCAAAAGTGGGATAGAAAGCAGCAAGAAAAGGGAAAGCTAGAGCTGCAGGGAAAATGGGACTGAGAAATTGAGAGATGTACAAAGTATTCCTTTCGGCAAAGTATGACTTCTTTTTCTGATGCATCTTTAGATAATCTTGCGTGATTTTGATTTGCTTTTAATAAGAATTTGTAGCCCAGTGAGAGCGTGACCAGGTCAACCGGGTGTCATGTAGTTGCCAGCAACTGATTTTGACTGTTATAGCATCTAAAAGCTAATTGTTTTTCTGCCTTGACAATCACATTGTGAATGAGGCCGAGCAGTGGACAATGGTGCCACTGTCCAGATGGCATGAAAACAGCAGCGCCCAGTGCCCACTCCAGATTCCACTCAGAACATTTTGGCACAAACTGCCTGGTTGTTGCTGTTGTTAAATTCCCTTCTGGGTAAGCAAGAGCAACAAGTCGTTTCTATTGAATAGGATTTGAGGGGTTTGGTGGTGCATGCCAACAGATCCTGCATACAGCTGGAGCTTTATGAAGAAACAACAGTATTAAGCTACATGACCATTAGCACAACCCGTAACTGTTGTGCAGATGCATGCTCAGGCTTAGAAAAAGCTTTGTCAGCATGGAAATTAGCGTCAGTTACTGGTACATTTTAACAATGTGTTGTATGCTTGCACAGCTGTGTATATTTGTGTGGCTGAGCATTGTAGGCAGACAATATATAAATTCTGCTGCTGCGTACTCTTCCTCTGTCTTTGGGAAACAGCACATTAGCCAAGTTCCTGCCATCCATGTATCTTCTGTCCTTAATAGGCATTTTGCCTCAAAACAGCTCGATTCTGTTTTATAGGCTATAAGCTGAATAACCCCACCAACCATAATATTTTGTCTCCTGTCTAATCTCAGAGGCGGGTGTCAGTTATGGTTTTACGGATTGTTTTTTGTGAGTAAAGCAGATTTTGTGGTATTCAGACTCGAGGGTAAATTCTGTTCAGAATGATGAAAGCATGATCTGACACTTGGAGAACTGCAGGGCAGGTATCCAAACACAGGGACACACAAACATGCATCCATGTTCTCGCACACATACTTCCACTGACACACAAATATCCTGCAGAGTAAAATGCTGGCGTGGAGCCAGTGTCTTGTAGAGCTGCCACAACAATGATGACCCTCTTCTGCCCAGCATCTATCTCTGCCATAAGAGACATGGAAAATGAACAGCAAAACACCATCCCATCACTGTAATGCATTACAGCTATATTATTGTTTTCCTCAATAATGTGTAGTGTAACAAATTACTATTTACATTTCAGTAATAATATTACAATTACCAATCAGAGAAATAAATCATTACGTTACATTTGTTATCACCCCTTCATTCACATTTAAGTTTAATAAGCCAATCTCCATCCCCGGATTTGTTTTCGTCATAACTAAAGGACACATCACGCACCACACACTTTGATTAAAGATGGATATGTTTACTTTCAGGGGCTAGAAGTATTTCTATTACTTTGATTTTGTCAAGAAGAAAGACAACAAAAATATCAT
>OOFE01049964.1:23811-47505 GCA_900323365.1 Monocentris japonica
TAGTGTAACAAATTACTATTTACATTTCAGTAATAATATTACAATTACCAATCAGAGAAATAAATCATTACGTTACATTTGTTATCACCCCTTCATTCACATTTAAGTTTAATAAGCCAGTCTCCATCCCCGGATTTATTTTTGTCATAACTAAAGGACACGTTGTGCACCCCACACACTTGGATTAAAGATGGATATGTTTAAATTCAGCAGCTGGAAATATTCCCATTACTTCAGTTTTGTCACAGAGAAAGGCAACAAAAACATTTTTGTCAGTTGTAAAGAATGTGCAGGTACTAAAAACTAAGCTGCTCAGTATTTGGTTATCAGTCAAGGAGGTGCATCAGGCAAGGTATTTTGAAGGTAAGTGGAAACAAGCTCTGTTTTTTATTTGGGGGGGGGGTGTAATATAACGAGTAGTATAACGCATTACTTCTCACAAGGAGTAATAAGTAAAGTAATATTATAACTCATATTGAGTAACTAGTAAAGAGGAGTAACAAGCCCAACACTGGTCATTGGGGTGTCGTGGTTGACAAGTCTCTTCAATATTGCATTGATTTCAGGAGCAGTGCTTTGGACGGGCAGACGGGGGTGGCAGCCCCCATCTCTAAAAGTGGGGACTGGATGTTCCAACTATGACAGCAGTATGACGATAGTTAGGGTTAGCTAAACACCTTAAGACTATAGTCTGACAGCAAGATATGCATGAGGTCATATTAGTTTGGCATTACATACACATTGGGGATAAGGCTAAGTAGTGTGGATTACACTGAACAACGAGCCTTTTGTTTGGGTGTTTTCTCAGCAAGCTCACATGTTTGCTGCTAGGCTTTTCCAAAATCCTCAGTGACATGTTGAGATTTCCAACCACAATGAGGTTCAGTGACAAAATACTAGGACTTGAAATATCTGTTAGAGCACAGGGTAAGACAAATCAGTTGAGGCCTTGAACTTAAAATTTATGGCATATAATTGTGTCAGATTAAAGGAAAGAACTTTATTTGTCACATACATGCAGTGAAATGCTTTTTTCGCATACCCCTGACTAGATATATACACACACAACATATTACACCACACACATGCATTTTTCAGGTCAGAGCAGGCAGGCGTCAGCCAATGAACAGCGCGCCTGGAGCGGTTTGGGGTTAAGTGCCTTGCTCAAAGGCACTTCGGCAGTGTTGGTGGGCACCGTAGCCGTGACACCAGTCATTTTCGGATCACCAGCTCACAGCTGGAATACACCCCCCTGGTGGTGCCGGGGATCGAACCAGCGACCCTCCGGTCATGGGTCGGTCTCTCTAACCGCTAGGCCAACCTGCTGTTTTAATCTTGCCTGCTCTGTAAAGCACTTTGGTGCAAACTTTGTTTGTTGTTTTATAAATATAAATACATTTAACTTGACTTGACAAACACATTTGCGCTCATCAAATGCTGTAATACAAATTTCCTCTCAATCAAAAGTGCAACATTTAGGATGTTATCTCAGGAAATGTGCCAGAAGGTCATGATTATTAGCATTTACTAGGATTTATGACAGTTGTACTCACTTTATGGTAGTGTAGACCTGATATCTGTTAAATATGTATCTAGTTTGTGCAACCGTTATACTTAGACACTGAGGGTAGGAGCTTGTAGCAAAGAGTGGCTCAGCTCCATAGAAAGGTATGGCTGCACTTATCTGAGTAGATGGAATAGCCACTAGACCATTTATTATTGTATTCAAATAACATTTAAACATGTCCATCCATGTGCACACTACTATACAAATTACTCATATCCACCCTAAAGCACACAGCGTGGAATTTCATTGGAAAGCTATTTTATCCAAACATAAATATCCATCATCTTGTGGTGCTGCAGTGTCAACAGCAGGAGATCCATTCCTGTGGACATAGTTTCCTCTGGTACAGAGTGCAGGCAGAACCATAGCTTGGCCTCTCTTCTCTAAAGCCAACTCCCATTGTTATATAAAAGATTATTGAGCTGCATAAGGCATGGAAAGGGTTAGACTCACTTAGACTTAGAGGGTTAGACTTAGAGGCAGAGTGGCAGAGTGGTCTACACCGTAAACACTGGCATTTTGTACGAAAATGTCAAAGGAAGCAACGCTGGGCTGTTGCTCCAGGTGGAACAAGCATTTTGCCTATCTCATAGCAGTTTTCCAAATAGGATAACAGTAATGCTGTTAATGTACTTTGCAATTTGTTCTCATTAGCCAACCTTGTAGCTCCATATCAGGCTATGAAACAGGCCTGGTGTTCAGATGACTGCTGTTACTTAGACTGACATTCTTTCCCACTGCTTAGACTCAAAATGTCGCCTGTCCCTTTCTCTGTCTAGCTCTGTACTGTGGTCTTCTGTGGGTTCTAATGAGCTTTCCACTGGTGTTTCCAGTGTGATGCCAAATAAAGCTTCTGTTAGGATTAAATGGAAACCACAAGGTTCATAATGTTACAATGAAATGCCCTGTTTAGATTGGAAGTGTTAGCTATCCAGCATCACACTCAGCCTTTTACCGTCTATGGAGCATGAGGGAATCTCCATGGTGGCTTGATAGGAGGCACCAGAGACTGTGTGTGTGTACAGTCAACAGAAGAGTCTTTGTATGACATTTTAAAGTACTACTGGTTAATCTATCTGCATGGGAGATTTGTTTTGAGTTTTTGAGATCTTGACAAATGTAGCCTACCAATGAAACGGTCTGATTGATATTACAAGTGCACACCACTGAAATTTTGCACTACTTATGCTAGGCAATTCCATGTCTAACCCATTAGCTTGACTTCTTATTGTCTGCTGTTTAAGTCACTTTTCCTACTCATTCCTACTCACAGGTGGGCCATTTCTCTGTTTTCACCGATACTGTCCAGACTGCTAATAGAGGGTAACCCTTGTCCTCATCAGTCATTTGAGATAATATGCTGAGAGCAGTGAATGAGTGGCTGCATTGGCCTGCATTGTGCTCTGTAACTGTAGTCATGGCTTAGTGAATAAATGTACTCCAAAAAGCATTGGCCAGGGCAATGAGTGGAGACGCTTCGCTGAGGTTTTCTATGATCTGTAAAAATCTGCTTTTTATGTTGTGTGCTGGACTCATGCTGTATGGATTGCATGTAAGCCTACATAATGGTCCCCACTGTGAGGAGCTTGGCTTTACATTTTCAACCCTGTATAGGTGCTCCCATTAATAAAGCATAATACTTCATTCACCGGCTTCTTGATAGTTTTGCCTATACGCTGAGCCCTTGGTGGCTTCATCCTCAATTCAATATCACACCTTGTAACATGAATCATGAAGTCACTGTTAAGAGGGTATGGGAACTCTTATTACGTTAGAGGTTTCTGTCTGTTGTCTGTCTAGATTCTGAGAGTCTTGCTCCGTGGTTAATGTACCTCTCTGCCATCAACCTCCAGTGTTGGAGTCGGGCTTGGCCTGGGACCTGACAATTTGGTGGAATGATGGAATGATTTCTTTCACTGAGACTTTTGTTTTACTGAGATCATTGTGATCATTAGCCTAGACCTAACTAGTCTTCCCTTATTTCTCTCTTTCTCACTTCTTGCTCTCTCCCATCTCCCTCCCCCATATCTCTCCCATCTCTTCCAGTCGCTACATGCATAACCACCTGTAAGAAGGCTGCTCCTCCGCCAGTGCCACCCCGAACCACTTCCAAGCCCTACATCTCTGTGACGGTGCAGAGCAGCACCGAGTCGGCCCAGGACAACTATCTGGACCAGCAGGACCGTCGGTCGGAGGTCAACAGCCAGTCCAGCCACGCCCACAGCAACTCCTCCGACAGCCTCGACAGCACCCGCGCCAACAGCCTGGCCAGGGGTATTCCTCGGCCCCCGCACATAATTCCCATTCCAGTCGCCACCCCCAGAGAACCCATTACCACCGCCACCGCCAATGCTTCCACTGAGACAACTGGCTCGGCAGTCCAACATGAACCCCTGAAGACAGGCGTAATTAAAGGGACTCTACTGGCAGAGGAGCCGCTTGTGGCCCCATTAGCCAGGAGGAAACTCTCCTCCATTGGCATACAGGTAGGTGATGGGGCTATTGCTGTGGTCAGTACTGTAACATTAGTCAGTGCTGTTGAATGTGCACCAACAGAGTCATTAACAGTAATGTGGGGAGTGTTTTTCTCTGACATTATAAGTGTGTCCCATTCGCCCCTCTGAGCTTGAATCCAGGAAAAAGAGGATTTTGAACCTTAATCCTCTGTGGTATATGGGTATCTGAGTGTGTCACCTCAAGTCCAAAAATGTGCTTCTAAGTTAAAGGTGTCATTAGGGTGAACTTCTTCCTATCATTAGAGTTGGCCGTGTTGCTGCTGAGTACTGTACTGTAGTTTAGAAGGCATAGAAAGCATCTTTATCATCCCCCTCAACCACAACTTTCCCCTCTGTATATGCTGAAATAACAGTCCTTTTCTTCATTTTCCAAACCTTGCACATTAACAAAACTTGCTGCTCAAGGCTTCTATTGGCAATGGGCAGGGTAACCATTAATCATGATATTTTAAAGAAAAACCACTGAACTGAGGAAAGGATTTTATTGACTTTTCTATGAGTTTTTCCTTTCTCTTCTTGAAAATCCTACACAATTGTCCTCGTGGTAGCAAGGTTCACAGGGTTTGACTTGAGTAATATTAACTACAAGTCACTAATGATAATTCCTTTTGTTGATACCTTCGCTTTGTTATATTTCTTAGGTTGACTGTATTCAGGAAGTTCAACGAGAGGAGACTCCGCCATTGGCCAGATTTCAGTCAATTGGGATACAGGTGGAGGACGGCTGGCAGTAAGTCCACTTCCTAACCTGATCACAACATGTCACTGCTTCCTATGAGGAAACTATATTTTAGACTCACACTGCTCTGAGAATTGTATTATTTAAAACTTGTCTTTAAGTACAGTTAAATGTGCAACATTTAGAGGCTCATTCCTATTTGAGGCTCATTCCTTAGTTATTGCAGGGCGGTTTATATTCTACGTTCATGATGTTTTGAATGTTCTGGGATGCCACATGCCCTCCTCCCATATGTTCTTACCTTTGCATGCAGAGCTGGGAGTTTTTAAGTAGCAGTTGCTTTGAGTAGTCTAAATTTGTCCTGATTGATATTTTTATTAAAAGCATAACCAGCTGAACTCAACATTCCTCTGTATAAATATATACATTTTTACAGAATCTTACTGAAGCTTTTATTTATATTGTACACAAATTTGTACTGTGGAGACTCTGATAATCCTTCAGCTATGTCTTTACAAAGTCTTTGCCTTTCCAATCTCTTGATATTCTTATCATCCTCTGATATTGGTGAAGATTTCTCCCTGCCAAGAATTCATAACATTTAATTTCTGACTGAGTAATAAAGGGAAGTCAAATTTGTTCAAGCTCAGACAGCATTCATGGTTATCCCTTGCTTTCAATCACTCAACCAAACTTTTTGCTTTCATTTATGAAGACAAGAAGCCAGACAAGTGATATAATATCTGTTGCATCAAGTCTGAGTGCCCCATCATAATGTACACAAAGCAAAGCAAGTCTCTGATCAATAGCCATCTTCTGTTTATTCATACCTGTATTGACCAGCGGAAGATGAAGTAGCTCTGTGTCGAGAACACAGCATTGCTTGTTCCAGTAATAGAGAGATCATACTTGGATCATTTCTTATCTTTCCATGGTCACACAAAGATTTGTGTATTCACTTGGGATTTGTCAGTTACTCTCATTGCTGATATTTCCCCCTGTTCATTATTGTAAACGTGACTTGAAAAATTATAAAGCAGTCAATGATAAAGAGTCTCACACTATTATTTGTTTCAGGCTCAGTCGCTCCAGTAGCATGGCCTCAAAGCAAGAAACCGACTCTGACACACAGGACATCCCCGTCGTCTCCCACATCAACTTAAACAGCACCAAGTCCACTGAGAAGAAAGTCATGGTGAATAGCGCCAGCCAATCCATAGACTTCCTCCCTGGACAAAACTCCCTAGACAACGGAGACGCCACTGGTGGCATCTCATCACCTCCACCACCCAGACAGATCCTCAACCGCTCCACCACGCGAAGTAGCTCTTCCTCTTTCTCTGAAAGTCTAGACCCAGCACTGGACCCCTCGTCTCTACCACCTCCGGACCCCTGGCTAGAGAGTGGGAATGGGAGTAACAGCAGTGCCCCCCAGAGCGGAGGAGGTGGAACTCTTTGTCGGAGAGACGGCCATTGGTTCTTGAAGCTACTGCAGGCGGAGACAGGACGTATGGAAGGCTGGTGCCAGCAGATGGAGCAGGAGACCAAAGACAACCAGCTCTCAGAGGAGGGTAAGAACGACCAACCTTTTACTCCCTTACCTGAATACTAGGTCTTTTCGATCTAGTATATTTGGATAGATAAGGAATTTTACTTCAACATTGTTGTAAACAAAAGAGACATGTTTTGTTGCAAACATCTCAAAAACCGTAATGGTATGACCCAGTTCTATCTCAATGATTATGTCCAATTACATTTGAAAGGGTTTACTCGTGGGTTAGCATAATGAATGTCCATCTCTGAAAAATTAGGCCATACCCAGAATTACTTGGCCCAGAAATGGCAGTACTTAAGCCAAATCTAACATCAAATCATTACTGAAATCACAAGTCTACAGTCCCTTCCAAAAGTGCATAGTCCTTCTAAAGAACCCCACATCTTCCCCAGAGATCTATCACTGTCCGACCTCACCACATGGGTCAGAGTTCTGATATAGGGTTCAGCCAAAGGCCCTACAGTCACTCTATCAGACACATACAGCAAGGAGGGGATGAGGCAGTAATACCTGGGGTTACCACACAGGCAGGCCTGTAATCCCCAGAATTACACAAATCTACTCTGGAACTGATTAAACCTCCAGATTAGATTAGCGCGTCAACATCAGCCTGACAGGGCATACAGCAACGCACACACACACACACACGCAAACACTAGGAAGGCTTTGGAAGCTCAGTTCTTTTCAGAAGGGCTACATCAAACTATGAACAAGGTTGTGTGTGTCTTTGTGTGGATCTGTCTGTGTGTGTCCATATATTTTTGGTGTATGCATGTTTTGAATGAGAATGTTTGTGACCTTTTACGTAAAGTCTGCATTAAATCTGACTCAAACCAGAGTACAGAGCTTTGTTTTACTGCTCTGTAATCACATTGCCATAACTTCGCAATCCAATAATCAGATTGGAGTCCCAATTCTGTCAGGGCAGATGTTTGTCCTACAGCAACAGACTACCATAGCAAAGACAGACTTACTGAACGCTGGAGTATCTATATAGGCTTAGATGCCTTTTAAAGAGGATAACATTGTCCAATACACTGTAATCCTCTTCATGCCACCCTGTGGAGTCAGTTTGACAAAGCATTGCAAGGCACACCTAAATGTCTAGACAGACAAGCTTTGGGTTTGAGGGCTGGGTGTAGTTTTACTGTAAGTTTTAAATGTTCATTTAATGTGCTGTTCAGATATAGACATCCTTCATCGTGTACTGTGATTCCTATCTTAAAGTAGAATACACTGGGAATACCTGACTGGAATAAATACATCTGAGACACACAATCAATAAAATGACTATTGTTTTCACTAACGTGTGCATGTGCGTATTTGTGTGTGTGTGTGTGTGTGTGTGTGCGCTCTGCAGTGCTGGGGAAGGTCCGCAGTGCAGTGGGAAGTGCCCAGCTCCTGATGTCCCAGAAGTTCCAGCAGTTCCGAGGACTGTGTGACCAAAACTTGGTAGGTCTCACCTCTCTGTGACACTGCCGCACCCCAGCACACATCACATAACTATTCAGACAACACAATATCACATGGCCACAATAAGCCTACTTTTAGCCACAACAAAATGCTGTCATTATGTGTGATCTTTATAAAGAACCGATGAAACAATAGTACTAGCAACCCTGCCTGCACTCAATAAAACAATAATACATTGTGTACATTTTTTTTTTTTAGCAAAGCATTTTCCTTTTTTCAGTCTTCTGGCTTCTTAGTCTCTTATTAATAATTGCAAGTAGAAAAAAACTAGTGATCCTAGAACACAGGAAATAAATATATGTGCCTTGATATATGTGCCAGGAGTATGATTTGAAAGTTTCAGACTCACTCACAGATATCACTATTGATTAACAAAACAGCTATTGCTAGTGATTGACTGCTCAAGAGCTCCAATGAGAATATTCAGTAAGTACTGAAGACTGCCAATGTTGTACCAAAGTGAAATATAACGTTAATCTTTTACCATATTAGTTTAGCAAATCAAACATTAATAATAACTTGCCACTGATATCACTGGACTATAACTTTTTCCCTGCCTGAGTGATCGGAGTGCCTGAGACAAAGCACTCCGATCTGTATCACACCATTACACTGATTTCAGTGCAGTAGAACCAGTTAAGGACAGTGCTAGTCTGTGAGATAAGACTGACCTCAGGCTGACATTCTGCTAATGACAGCACTTGTTTGTTTTTTTTGCAGTGACTATTCAGCACCATCATTGTCCAAATGCATTACTGTATCTATGTATATGAGCACTCAGCTAGCAATTCAGCCATTGTTGTGGACAGTGTAGCATAGCTAATACATTGCTTATGAGCGATCTTCCTCAAGTATCTAGTCATAATGTTCAATGAGCTTCTGAGTGCAGAATGGGAGCTGATAATGTTAAATGAGTCAGATGGACTAGGACACCTTGTTTTGTTCAGAAGGGTCTTCACAAGTGATCAATATTGGAGAGCCTTAAGTATGTACCTTTGTTTTCTTATCTCATGCTGAAAGGTATATTTTCCACTTCTAAATACAACACATCCCTCACCAGGAATCTTCTACTCCTTTTGTGATGACTAAACCTCATTTATTAAACATTTTGCACATGACAGTGCAAATTGGATGTAGACAGTCTCAGCTGTGAACATAATTGTATCTCGAGTTTTGTTTAAATCCAAAACAGCTTTGCTGTCTCATGCACTTGACAGGTGAATTAGCATGATAAAACATGGCAGCGATGTGTTTTGCCAAGAGTCCCAACTGAGGTCACAGTCTGCAGCTGCTAAAGATGCTGAGTCTGTTAGAAAAAAACAGAACAAAGCAGAACCCACCCAAAGGCCAGTCTGCCCGCAGCATTAGAAACACAGTGGCTGTGTCAGAGGAAAAGAAGTTGGAGCAGGATTAGCTTTATCTATCTGTGCCATCTGTGCAGACTTTGTATAGATAAACAATAGACGGGCAACTATTTGCAAATAAGTAAAAGGAAGGTCTGTTTTACTGTTGGTTTTAACTTGATTTTGAACGATTATGTTCTTTTTTGTGTGACATGAAATTGTGCAGTACTTAATGCTTTTTTATATCACTGAGTTTGTTGTAGCACTGATTATTCATTTTCAGTGGGGGTTAAACTTGAGACAAAAATGTTGTTGTATGTTTTAGCATACAGGCTCAAAATTCAATCAGCTGGCAATGTAGTAGCATTCATACAGCATTTGTAGGAATGTGTGATTTTACTCAGAAGGATGGAAGCCTGTTGTAATTGACTTACTTTGATGTGGAATACAGCTTGACTAAAATATTGTGTTGTAACACAGCTCCCTCTAGTGTTGAATGTGGAAAGAGCAGCACTTTTGCATGATGCATTATTACATTACATTAAGTCATTTAGCAGACGCTTTTATCCAAAGCGACTTACAAGTTACAGTTTACACTACATGGGGATTGAACCCACGACCCTGAGACTGAGAGTCTCATGCTCTACCAACTGAGCTGTCCGGGCCAGACTATATCAAAGGATAATTCAATTATCCTTTTTATAAATATCCAATTTATAACTATTATTAAAATTATTATTATTATTTGTTTATTAAATAAGCATGCATATGAAGAAAAGAGTGCACATCTCAAATAGAACACAAAATCAGCTTCAGGGTAAAAAAAAAAAGTCAATACTGAACATGGGAAAAGAATATTAGTGCAGTTTCCTGGGAGCAACATTCATTGTGTGGGTATTTTTTCCCATATTTCAGTTTTTATACTATTATAATGAGGTTAAGTTGTAACTAACCATTTCTTTATCCTCTAATACTGTTTACTTTCTACTGCATTCACCTTATTTTATTCACTGTACATCATCTCTCATCACCACACCCTTTACTTTGTCCTAACTCCTCATTGTTTCCTCCTCACGCATTCGTTTTCATTCCCCTCTCCCTCCTCTTCTTGTCAGAATGTGAATGCCAATCCGCGTCCCACAGCCCAGGACCTGGCCGGTTTCTGGGACCTGCTGCAGCTCTCCATTGAGGACATCAGCCTCAAGTTCGACGAGCTCTACCACCTCAAGTCCAATGACTGGCAGCCGGTTCCCACTGTGGCTGCCCACTCGCCCCCTGAGCGGAAGGTACTTCCCACCCCTGCTGCCCAGTGCCCTGGCTGGGGTAGGAAAGCCGCCGAAACCGGCCTCTCTCCTCCCACCACCACCACCATTCTCCCACTCTTTTTATCTCCCCCTTGACTCACCCTGACCCTGTGTGGGACAAGCACTTACAGGGCATCCCTGCCCAACGTAAAGGGGCCAGAGAGAATCCCTTTACACATGCATGGGAAAATTAATCTCAAAGAGGGCTGTTTGTGGTGTTTTTGAGCAGAAGGCCCTGCTTTGAGCATGCATGTTGTAGTAAATGATGTGTTGGTTTGCAGTGGAGCATGGCTAAAATGCACTGGCTCATGCAACAGAATGCAGTCTTGCTTTTGCTCTGTCTCTGTTTAAATGTTTGTGTTTGTGTGTACGTGTGATTGTGTCGGTCTTTGTATGTTTCTCTCTCTCTGTAAATCTGTGTGGTGTGTGTGTGTGTGTCTTGTCTGTCTTTCTATGTGCGTACATCTACTGTATGTTCACGTGTCTTTTAACACATGCTGCTCTAACGGCTCTAACTTCATGTTGCTACAGCAATGCAAATGCAGTGATTAAGTGTCTTGTGACGTTTTAATCATTTTTTTGTGCTTTAAGTTTTAACCATTGTTCTCACCAATACATGTCACCATTTGATGTCTCTGAAAAATGTATTTCTCGTACTAATGCTGTATTGTCTCAAAAATATGTTTATTTTTATCTATTGTCTAAACCGTCAATATTTTTGTTTTTATCTCCTTGTATACCTAAAGAAGCTAAACACTATCCCAAGCTTTAGTGTAAATCATCACCATTGTCAAAATGTCTTTGTCAAGTTCTATGTCTGCCAAAACTGCCTGAACAAAGAGCAGAACCTCTTGAGGACGATGTCCATATTACATTCTCTCATTCTCTTGTATGTTTCATTTCTCCTCCCTTTTCTGTGTCTTTCCATTCTCTCTGCCTACGGCTGTTGTGCTCCCCCCCATCCTCCCTCTCTCCTCTCTCTCCTGCCTTTTCTGTCTGGCACGTACCATTAACCCCCACCCCACTGCAGGACGAGGAGAAGTCAGTTCCTCCAGTGCCAAAGAAGCCCGGTAAGGGGCGGCCGGTGCTGGGCCGCGAGAAGAGTGCCGACTCCTCATCCACCTCCTCTTCGGCCTCGGCAGAGAAGCAGAGACAGGAGGCTCGCAAGCGTCTGCTGGCTGCCAAGAAGGCTGCCTCGTTTCGCCAGAACTCAGCCACCGAGAGCGCAGACAGCATCGAGATCTATGTCCCAGAGGCCCAGACTCGCCTCTGAGAGAGAGAGAAAGTGTTGGAGGAGGATGGAGGGTGGGATGAAAGGACAGATAACGGTCTCTGACATACCTGGAGAAACTATTGGAATGTAAATGAGCTACTCAGAGAAAAGATGGGTGGAGATAGGAAAAGAAGAATCCGGCATTTTGACACTCGTGCAGGTATAGGCTGGTCCTGGTGGCATCAAAACCATATTTAGCAAAAGCGAGAAAAAGGAAAAAGTGAACTTTTTGGGGCTTGACAGACTACGAAGCAGGAGACTCCTTGTTGCCATTGAAAACCTCAGATGATGAACTTTCTCACTTATTGTTACTACTCTTGATTATTATGAAAATTGTTAATAATGATGGTATTATCATGATGATTATCTCCTAAAGAAACTATATCAAGACTGTTTTAAATGTTCCTCTATCTTGGCTAGAAGATCTACTGAGCAGACAGAGGTCGAGCATTTATGCTTCTGTCTCCCAGCCTCCTCCTCTCTTCCCAGGTCCTTGGCTATCCTGTAGCTTTGCACAACACCACCTTGTGGCCATCACACACTCTGCACACACGACATACTCCACACACAACAAACACACGTATCCATGTCTTCCTTGTTGTATTTATTTGTCTACTTTTATTTGTTTTTGTTTTGTATAAACCTCCATTCCAAGCAGGTAATTTCAGTATCCCATGGTGGGATACTGAAATTGAAATTAGGGTTTGATGGGGTATTTATAATTAGATAGTTCCTGACCGCTAAAACTTGTGTGTCTCCTTCAAAATGTTTTGTGTCCAAGATTTTAAACACTATGGTGAAAATATGTAAAATTTAGCTTCTTGATTTTGAATGAAAGCACATCCCAATATAAATGTGATGATCCAGCATGATCTTCTCAAATTTCAGGACACGTGCATCAGTCAGACAGTAGCCATACTAGACAAATATGAATTTCTTTGTAGGGAATGCATCTCTTACTCCCTTTTAAGCTTTTTTGCTTTGCCATGTTCAATTAACATTGGCATTTTATTGTATTTTTATTAGCCTCACTTTAGCATTCAGTCCATATAGATTTCAAATGAACCCAGGGCTTTAACTCAAGTAATGCAGCAGGTTGAGTGTGCAGGGTAATATTGTCTGTTATTGTTTATGGGGCTACACATTTACCTGATTTACCTGTCTTGCAGCAATTTTGTACTACATTTCCACAAGCGTTTGGATTTTTTTTTTGCCCCCACCCAACAAAAACAATCTTAATTCTTTGTTACATTTATTGTCTTCCCCATTAAACTTCATCCCAACAACCCACACTTTTTTTATTTCAAGAAAAATATTAAACTAAAGCATTACATATCTTGGTCATTGTGTTTTCCATCATTTATTTTATTAAATGCTGTCTGCTTTTATCATGGAAGATTGCATAAGCCAAAGATGAATTCACTGTTTAAAATTCATCTCCTCCTTTATTTAAATGTCAGCAGCAGGGTGCTCAACATGAACAAAATCAGTCAAAATGATTTTTTGTTCAACACTAAGTTCAATATCAGAAACACACTCACACCTTGATGCAAATGAGGAACAATACTGTACAACCATTATGGTGCGTTCATGGCCAGTGGGAACTGGGGCGTTCTTACCACCAAGCTGGAAAAATGACAGTTGGTAAACAGAGCCTGAGCTCGGGCTTTGAAAAGTCACACAGTGCTCATGTGTTCTACCCTCCAGCTCAGCCTCAGCTCAGGTTGGTAACTTTCACTTCCCACTTAAAATGAAGCACGAGAAGTTTCACTACTGACCTCTAGCGGCCGTACGTGCTAGATGCAGTAGATGCATATTATGAAAAGACGTTCCCATGATCAAACAACATTCAGGTTTATTCCTGTCAGCAATGCTTTAATTGGAGCGGACACAATCATTGCTTGCATTACAAATTATGAGTCCTCTGACTCATCTTATCCAAAGCGACATTCCACAATCAAAATAGGCCTGTGAACAGGCAAAATATATTTGGTTTATATGTTATTCTTTTAGTCACACATTCATATTTCACACCAGAATTACATGGCTGGCCATGACATCAACCCTGCCTTGCCTTAGATGACACTCAATATGTTGTTTACCTGCCTTCCACTCACATTTGGTTACCTCCAAATGGTCAGCAAACAAACACAACTTCCCCCGGTAATAAGTCATGTCAAACTATTGCAGTGTTACCCTATTGGCTTGGCTGCTCTAATGCCTCCTTCTCACCCACTGTGATCCAAAAATGCAGCCTGGGGCTTTGAATTGGAAAAGTCCAATGACCACCATTCTCTCTTTCTTGGCAAGAGCTTTCTCTTGATGGCAGGCTTTTGTTTGCTGTTGTGTTTGCCTGCTGGGGATGACTCTCAGTGAGGTAAATGGCTAGGGGGTGTCAATAGCCTGTTCCCTGGCTGTTGTCAATGCTCCTTCCATTTGACTGGGGTGGATAGCATCGTTAGCACCTGAAGGCCTTTTGTATGGCTTGTCGTCTATTGTTGGTTTAATTTTATTTCTGACTGCCAGCAAAAAGCTGTGTGTCTGACCAGTTGTCCTGAAATAAGCTATGTGGATAAAGTGACTTATGGCTGCCCATGTTTTCCACTAATGCTGCAAATTCATGATTAACACATTTTGTATATTAAGATTTGGATATTATGGATTTTGGATATTCAGTCTTAAGAATGAAACTATGGACAGGTTAGTTTAATTGCAAGTACAAGTCTTTAATACCCACAGGGAACCACTACCATCTTTAAGAATATTTATTTTAAACACACACAAACTAATGCATAAAGTATCTGTGCCCTTCATTTTCTGCTGCAGATTTTCACCTACCAAGCCCAAGCACTGCAGAGAATTGTCGACCTTGCATGTTGTACAAAACTCTAGGTCTATGCCTGACATGAATGCAGACCAAATGCAATATGGCATCTTGAATACGCTGAGAAAGGGGGGCAGAGACAGAGAGAACGATGGTCTATGATCTAACCATCACAGGATGACAGGCAATACTTTTCCAGCCTGCTAAAACTTGAATGTGTAAAATGCCAAGAGATGTCAGTGACATACTTAAAGGGAGAAAAGGGAGCTCATCTCATACATTTAAACAAGTCTCAATTCCAATACACACCTCTGAACTACAGCTATCAGCGGGACACACCTTGGTTTATTTCCTGGAGAGGGCTATCCACGATCCAAACAGTTCCATTGTGGGTTTTTGTTACTATAAGCTGTTGATTTGGAGGTGATAAAGGTCCAATAGTAGGTATGATGGCTTCTTCCTTCACAGACAGTACTGTCAGACGTTTCGCATTTGCTTAAACAGCAAACTGTAACTTTATTTTGAAAAGTCAGCTGGTGTTTCAACATTTGGATTCACCCTTGCTCTTTCTTGTATCTCGTTCACTTTGGATGTGGGAAGCAAACAATAGTAAAGTTCATCCCTGAAATTCAGTAAAGCAGTTCCTACACATTATAAATAATCCCAAAATGTAGTGTAAAAGGAGGGAAGATTTGGCATTTACTGCTGTAGAAGGGTGGCCATGGTCAGATTTCTGCCATCTCTTCTGTGATACTCAATGTGCATGTTACTTTTTTATTTTATTTTAAATCGGTAGTTTTTTTTTATTGAAAGATCAAATTTCTTATTTAATTCTTACGTCACTGCACATAATGCAAACCTCTGAATATCCACAAGAGGTTGTCTTATGTATTTGCCATATTTTCTGCATTCTAAGACTGGGTTATGAAGTCCCTTTTGATCAATAGAGGCTACAAGAGACATGAAAGAGATGTAGGGTAGTCCCAGGAAGAGAGAATCCCTCAGTTGGGATACCAGTAAATCCATTCCCATAGTCCAAAAGGCCTGCTAGCAAAAACAAGCTCATCAGCATCTCTGCTTCTTTCCATTGGGTTGGGAAGGGGGGTGCAGGGCAGGAGAATCTATGCTCTTACCACAAGAGACATAATGTAGCAAAAAGTGTCTATAATATACTAGAATCAATATTTTATGAAGCAAGCACATATTTTAATGACTAGGATTTGTTCAATATCCATGATACTCTAGTTATAGGCTGTGTATGTCAGGGTTTTTGGGGTTTAGTATAAAAGAGTTCAATGAGGTAAAGGTGTGGATGAGTGGGTGTGTTGTTCATAAAATGAGGAGATTTACTAAGATTCTTGTCACTATATCTACGCTGGTAACATTAAAAGTATATGTGCAATACTGAAGCTGAGTAAATGGGTTCTTTGATATTAAGGTGAAATTCCCTTCATGCTTGTTAAAACCACCCTCTGTATTTGAGAAGAAAACAAGATTGAAAGCTTCATGTTTTACAATGCTGTAGATCTCTTTATACTATTTCAAAGGTTGCTCACATGTATAATGGAGAGAGGTAGCATCCAATAAAACGCACACCATACTTTCTCAACAGGTTCATCATGGCTATATTGCTCGCTCTTATATTCTTATTTACTGGGAAATAGAAGATGATTCACTTTCTGGTCTAATTTTTCCTCCAGGTCTTCCTGTTATACGCACCAATTTCTAGAAAAAGACACTGCAGAAAGATAACACTGCATCTAGGTGATTGTTAGTGCTTCATAAAGACCTACCAAATTCAACTTTGTAATTTTCAGTACAATCTTTGCCTGTGTTGCACTAGTGCTATTGGCTAGTAGCTGACAAGTAAACCTTTTCTAAATAGATCAACAGAACTGTGTCAGTATCAGTGGATGGTGATTACAGTGGATAGATTGATAGTCATGCGTATACGAGTATGTGTTATTCTGTGAATTTCTCAATGACTTTTCAGGGTTCAATAGCCCAAATTGAGCTGTGTAGGGCCACTTCTCTGCCAGCCTTACAACACTATGACATGCATTTCTGCATCATACTAAATATGACAGAGCAACACTGACGCTAGATACAATATATGTCGCCCACCAACGTTTTTGATGTTTATGATTTACGTAACAAGATCATCGTTTTGATTAACGTTACGTAACGGAGCTTGCCCCCACACACACAGAAATGGAAAAAATCTCACGCTGTTAAAAATATTACGTCGTTGCCATATACAGAGACGTGTGTGTTGATGTGACCGTAGAATTCATGCCAAGTCGCGAAAATAACATTGTTTCGATCACTGTAGTCTAGCTGTATTTTGAATGAAATGGTTCGCCCGTCAGTCACGATGACACAGGGCCTGTCTACTGAAAATGAAAAGCTGTGATTGGATGGCGACTACCCAGGCGGAGTAATAGAGAGATATGATTGGATCACGACTGGTGAGGAGGCGGGATCATTCGAGCTCCGACTGTCAAGATTGGCAAAGAGCTGGCGCTGCTGCGTGCAGGTAAAGAGAGCAAGCGACACAAATCAGAAAACATTTACCCTGGCCCAAAGCGGGGAATGCGATGGAAACAGGCTGTCCGGTGAAACATATTTATGCCGCAGAATCGACAAATTGAGCTATTTAACTCACTGAAACGCGCAACACCTTGAGCGTATTGGAAGAAAAACCCGTTGTGTCAACCAACGTTTGGCTCCCGGGCACGCATTGTACAACAAGGAACTTGGACAGCTGCGTGTTTTCAAGCAAGCCATCAACAAAGAATGAAACCGTTCAAACGAGGTGAGCACCACTCGGTTCGTATTTTCATCATTGCCATGCTCGATTATCACCCCCAAACCGTCTGTCTGAAAGCATGGTGTGTCTTGCTGTTGGTTTTGCCTGGAATGCGGCTTTTTGTTGCGAGCAAATGCAGCGTGTGTTTGTTTTTGAATTTGGAGGGACAGCTAGCCAGCTAGTTATCTCTGGAGGCAGGCATGGTGTCCATCTGGCGGAGCGACATGCGGGAGGGTGTGCGTTCCTGCCTGGCTCCTTTGTGCGCTCCAGATGGCTAATTTACGACGATAGTCTTTCGGTTTGTGCTGTTAAACCTGCCTTCTTACATTATCCGATTGGCTTCGATTCTTCATCATCTGACTTGGGTTATTTCGCTATCGATACAAACAGACAAAGCGACTTGATCTTAAAGTTGAGATTGAACGTCTGGAGGACTGGCATTCCCAATGGGCAGATTCAAATTCTAACTTCTGAAGCGATGTGTATTGTGAGTTCACGAGACTGGGGGGTCTTTAAAAGATAATTTGACGTATGTAGAAACCGTACAAAACTAGAACCACATTCACAGGCCTTCCAGATAACCAGCGTGCTGGTATGTCAGCACAGGGGACATTTTGTAAACAAAAAGTTAGCCAGTTTGACAGTAGGAGAGCCTTTGACACGGGCTAGCCAAAAGTTAGCTAACTAGCTGCTGTTGATGTGACATCACTAACATCGGTCTAATGTTTTTGGTGTTGGTTTTAGAATAACGTTTTGTACAGACCAAATGAACTGCATCTAGATTGACTATTATTTATTATATAGCAAAACCTTTAAGATGTATCCATGAGCCTGTTGAGAAATGGAATGCAATATTGAATTGAGTGACAACATTTCTCTCAAAGCCAGTAGTCAGAAGACTAACCTGTGATGCCATTTCCAAGCATGGATTTGCCTGTTTTTTATGAATGGGAGGTTGCCTTTTTGGCGACCCTTAATTTCATCCTGTTAACCTAGAAATTCTTTCATTTTTAATGAATTCTCTGGAGAGGTGTACATTATGTGACATCCCAATGAAATCCCTTACTCTTTATAGAAAATAGGAAATAAGCAGTGTTCAGCTGAGGTAGAATGTGGCCGTTTTTAAAGTTCTTTGCAGGTATAATGATCAGTTTCCATATAGATCACTATGTAAAGTCCTAGGTTTTCCTCCACATAGGCTGAATGCAACTCTCACTGAAAAGGAATGTAGAATTTAAAAGATTGTCAACTGCCCCAGTAGTCTGAGCTACACTGGCATGAGGTGAAAACAGCCCTCTTTGCATGGTCAATAGATTCCTGGGCTACTGGCCACTGTGATGTTGATATGCACACAATCTCCTTTGTGAAGACAGACGCTGCCCCGGGGGTCAGGTTTCACCCGGCCCAGAGAAAGACATTTACACATTCTATAGCCCACCCCTGGGATGAGGCATGCTCCATTTTGAGGAGTTTCCCTCCAGTGGTCAACCATAGATTTGAAAATCACAACAACGGCCAAACTGCAAACGCATTGTTTAAAACAGTTATTAAGCTTTAGCTAGTCTACCTCACTCTACATTTGGCAAAAATTGGAGGTTAAAACTGGCAAGGGCCATGCACTTATCCACTGCTAAGAGCTATATTAATGCAAACTAGTCCTTTATTTCTTTCTCCACTTTCCTGACACCTGACATTGAAATAAAGGGTAAAAGTTGTGTAAAACAGTTGGAACAATAAATGTAATGGTGAAAGTGACTGACACTCACCCCCCATTCCTCAGCCCTGGAAGAAGAGCGTCTCCGGGAGCAGGAGCACTCCTCGGCCATGTCAGACAGTGATGACGGCTCCCCACTCGACCTGTCAGGAGGAGGGTTGTCGGGGAAGCGTCGTCGCCGCGGCAACCTGCCTAAGGAGGCAGTGCAGGTTCTGCGGAGTTGGCTGTATGAGCACCGTTTCAACGCCTACCCCTCAGAGCAGGAGAAACTCAGCCTATCAGGCCAGACCAGCCTCTCTGTGCTACAGGTGAGTTGGTTAGGAGGAGTTTTTCTTTTTGTTTTTCCTCCCAGTTGTAGTTCCCACTATTGCTGTATTCCAATAGAAAATTTGAGTTGTTTTTTTTTTTTTCTGAAGTAGAACTGTATGTAAGCAATACAATGCCAGAAATGTGTTCATTTGCCAGCACTCTCAATGACGTATCCATGACATTTTATCGTTGGTAGATTTTGCAGATCAATTTAATTTTGATCAGCTTCATGGATAGATTCTTGATGGATTATGTTTTGTCAAAAAAGCAGTGCTTCAGATTTCAAATGCTTTGATACTGAACATTTGTTTGTTAAACTACTGATATTAATAATGTACTCAAGTAGATGGGTACAAATTGACCATTTTAATTCTTCTTGCGGCACAATGGATCACACTGGCTTAAATTTAGCCATACTAACTCTACTCAAAAAGCTTTAGTCCTCGTGGCTGTCTCATCTATATCAATTATAATCCATTTACTTGATGCACACACTCTTAATGTGCTAATTCTGCTGCTAATGTTACATAATTGTGATATTGATATCTATCAGCAGTGGCTCCCAGCCTTTCAGGGCAGCACAGAGATCAAGTCAAAGCAAAACAGTATTCAAATATAAGGTAGTTCTGTACTGTACTGCTGAGATTGATACTTTCCTTTTCATTTCATCGTGCCAATAGTTGACACTTCCTCTTTTCTTCTACACACATGCACGCACAAACACAGACAAGCTGTATTAGATAAAGCGTTGCAGATCAGAGTGAGGCGGCAGCAGAATTTGCTGTTATGTAGTCACTTCACTGGAATGCCTTTGGCTGGCTTCTCTGTGGCTCAGCATATTTCAGCTCAGACCTTCATTATTGCCAGCTGTCTGAGGGCTCTCGTCTGTGTCTCACTCTCTTTCACTGTGTGGGAGGCTGCACCACTAGAGGGGGTAAGCAATGCCTAGTGTGCAGATAGAGATAGCAAATGTGTGGGTGGAACTCTGTTCCTCCAAATCACAGGCCTCGAATCAGTTTTAGATATTGAATGTAATGCCTAGGTTACTTTATGGAACCAGCTAATAAGTGTCTGGACTTATGTCATAAGTCCAGACACTTATTGAGACATAACAGTAATACCGATGTAAACCCTCAAGGAAATGTCTGAAATGGCTTCATTGTTTTGCTGACACCAACTGCCATGTTTCAATAGCCTCTTTCAGACATACACCTCGGCTATTCTCCAGAGAATCAGGTCCAGGGAGTTGCCCTTCCACACCGGAGAATGTCTGTTTCGGATGCGTTCACAACAACAGAAAATACTCTGGTTAGTTTAGGCAAGGGGTGGGTCCTGGGTAGAGCGTGTGGGAGACAGGACATGAAAAAAGTACTTTGCGGAAATCAGTGTTTTGTTTGCAGCACGAAGATGGCGGAGTGACAGACTCACTCTCACTGGCCAGTTTTTGCGTTGATGCCAATACTAAATGTAGTTAGACGTATCCACAGTATCGACAAAAGTGTCGATACTTCTTCCTCACCCTTGGATGTTTGTATTATCCCGGTTTCGCTCCAGTTGCATGATAAATACGTCATCAACACGCCCACTTGCTCGTAGAGAATACTCCGGAGAATCTTCTGCTCCATTCACACTCGGGCTCACTCGGCGATAAAACAGATTTTAGACGAGGGTGCCGGGTGGGTAAAGTCTGTTTAATTTCCAGACCAACTGATTCAGACATTCACACATACAACCCCTCAGAGTAATGTCTAGATTTCACTGCATGTGTGAAAGAGGCTATACATAGGTGTTTTTTCTAAAAGTAGCACAAAAACATCCACGTATGAAGTCCGTATCATTGGTACTAATACCAGAAATGTGTTTGCTTTTTCCAGATCTGTAACTGGTTCATCAATGCGCGTCGCCGCCTCCTCCCCGACTTGCTCCGCAAGGATGGCAAAGACCCCACCAAGTTCACCATCTCTCGTAAGGCTGGTAAGAGTGAAGGACGCCCATCCACCGGAGGGGGAGCCGGCTCCCCTGAAAGCCCCTCTTCCAACACCCCACCTCAACCACGCCCATCTGTCATCCACTCGGCCCCTACACTGGACCTCAGTCTCCTTGGAAACACGGCAACAGCCATTCTGACGGGAGCAGGTTATCCTGGTAGGGAAGGCTCTGTTCAGGCCCTGATGAAGCTGGACACTCAAAGTCTACTGAGGGAAGCAGAGGAACAGGGGGGTAATGCTGCATTCATCACCAGCACAGCAACGGCAGCTAGCCCCACCAGCGGGCTCTTCAACACGCCTCCCCCCACCCCTCCAGAGCTGTTTCCCGCTCAGGACTTCAGCGACTTGAGGCTGCTAGTGGATGCAGCCCTGCAGAGGGCAGCAGAACAGGAGAACCTGAAGAGACTCCAGGAGAGCCAGAGTACACCTACAGAAGCCATAAAAGCTGAAGTGGTGGAGTCACAGTACAGTGCTAACAGCAGTGACATGGGCCCCACCCCTCCTCCAGAGGACAGCCAACAAGTCATGGATCCCTCCCGAGTGCAGAGTCTGATGGAGAAGGCTATGGTGGTTCCGGTGTCAGACACAACCTCTGGCCCAGTGAAGGCTTCAGTGCCACTGTCCTCAGCAGCCTCAGTTGTGCCAGTCTCAGCTCCAGTCTTAGTCTCAGCTCCAAGGCAATCTCCACTCCCCATGTCTAATGTCCTGTGGAGCCCCTTGGAGAAGGCCACTGCTAGAGCTCCCAGCCCAAACCAGCCCCAACTCATCCCCACCCATCTGTCAACCTTAATGCCAGTGTCTAGCCCAGTCTTAGGACAACCCCATTTGCAGAAGCCAGCTACTACTGCTCCAGCTCCAGCCGTAGTCCCAGCTCCATTGCCAATTCCAGCTTCAATCTCAGTCCCAGTTCCAGTGCCCACTACATTCCCTACATTTTCATCACTGCCAGCTACAAGGCCAATCCCAGTGTCATCACCAATCCTTGTCCCGGCTACAAATTCCATCTCAGTTCCTGCTCCAAATCTTGCCCCACTATCGACCATCCCAAGCCAGGCTTCAGGCCCAACTGTCGCGTATGTTCGAGCTTCTCCTTCCCCAGCCCCCAAAGGAGTCCCAGTTTACTTGCCATTCCACAAATCCCCCTTAATCCCAGTTACAGTTTCAAGCCCATCACCTGCTACAACTGTGGCATCATCTCTAGCCCCCGTTCACACCCCAGGCTTGCCCTCCGCCCAAGCTTCAACTCTTCTCCCTGCTTTAGCCCCATCCTCCTCCACCTCAACAATCACTCCATTTCTGGGCCTAGCTTCCCACCTCCCTCCTTCCCTTCAGGCCCTGCCCTCCTCCCCAAGCAGCAGCAGCAGTAGTGGCTCCCAAAGGAATCCAGCAGTGGTGCCCGGCGTATGGAGCGTGGTCCATGGTGACTCCAGACAACCCAGCTCCCATCCTGTGGTGAAGACCCCCATCACCACAGTGTGGGGCCCTCAACACAGCCTGCACGCAGTGAGTGAAACAGTTAACTAGGAGTTGAGTTTTTTTTTTTTTTTTTTTAAATCTGTGTGCATACCTAAGGGAGGTATGCACACAGAGTGTCCTGACCAGCTGTTGCTGGTCAGGACACTCTGATGCTATTTCTCAAAACCAACATTCCACATTAAATAGGATACATGTTGTAAATTCTACAAAGTTTTTGATTCCCTTTTCAAGTCCCTTTCCACTTTTTCAACTTTCCAGTGAAGGGCGAGGAGGAAATATCCCGAAATTGTATCAGATTTTAATCTGTGTAATTGCTAGCACCAGCAGAGCTAGCCTCATCAGTAGCAGTACTGGACTTTTCTTGAATGTAAAAAAGGCATTGACAACATCACTGGCCAGGCTGCCGGTCAACCATTCCCATCTAGGCTAAACAGGGGCACGAGAAGGTTTTCTGTGTTCCACACCAGCGTCATATTCCACTGTAGTTGTGCACTTTAGATGTTTTTTTTTTTCTGTCCTTCACCTTTTGTGAGCATACCACCTCCCTCCCCCCTTTTCACTCTGTGTGGCAGGAGACGAGCAGGAGGGAAATTGATTGTACTGCAGTGAGCCTGACTGCATGACTTGCCTCCTATGCGTCTGTCCCCATCTCTTTCCCCCATCTTCCTGCCATATCGCTAAGGGGATTCAGTGGCGATCATGAATTGTCATCTCAACCACTCACTCCTGAAAAAAACACAAGCTGTCAAGTACCACGTTTCTTTCTTTTTGCCAGTTTCAATCTACAAAAGTATCTTGGCAAACGAGCAGTATTTTCGATGTATCTATGAAAAATGAACGGTTTTGTCTGTTACTTCCTGCAAC
>OOFE01049965.1:2833-13451 GCA_900323365.1 Monocentris japonica
GACAAAAACAATACTACTACTACTACTATTACTATTACTACTATTACTACTACTACTACTACTACTCCTACTACTACTACTATTACCATTACTACTACTACTACTACTAATAATGATGATAATAAACACATCCATGGATACTTGTGTGGAATCTGATCAAAATGTTTCAGTTCAGGTTGAGGGCTTTGTGTTGATAGTAGTATTGATCAGTTCTACAATAACTATGTAATTTATCAAACTGCATCATATCCAGCCAATCAGAGGTGGACACTGACTAGATCCCATTTTTAATAAAGGGCTAATGTTGGTTCCTAAAAAAAGCCTAAAGCTAACCCATCGTAGATAGTAGATAGATATATTTCATTTCATTTCAACCCTTTTCAACATCAAAGTTCTGCCCGTTGTTTCCCAGCAGCTCCATGATTTCATTTTCTCAGAATCACAAACACGGGTTTCAAAATCAGACGTGGAGAGTTGAGTTAAGTGTAGAACATGCACACGCACACGCACACACATACACCCCTGATGTAGAAAGTTAAACGTAGTTTCCTGTTTTTCAGATTCTCTCTCCCCTTCTGCTCTGATCTGCTATATATATATATATACACACACACACACACACACACACTATTTGATATATGATATTCTCTTCAAACTCATTTTATTCTATTCATTTGTTTCTACTCTCTCTTTGACCTCGAGACTACACATATTCTTTTTGGCCACAAGATGGCAGCATTGTATAAGTTTCTTCTGCCAAACGAGCAACAGTTTAGTTGTTGTGGACCTCACCAGGGATGTCTGATGGTAGTAAGTGTGGAGGGTTGAAAGTGGATGAATTTGATACAAATAACTCAAATCATGCATTAAAATTGTATTTAAAAACACGTAATTTGAATTAATGAAAAACAATAAAATAATTGCTGATTGATGAGAATTAAAAAGTGGAAATCATTTCCATAAAGATCAGAGAACAAGGCAAACACCTAAACATCACCCAGTTAATCAAATTGATATATTATTGATTCTTAATCACTTCCCCACTTTTTATAAGTTTGATTTACAATAAAGAAAAAAAATAATAATAGAAAAAAAAGGAAACAGAAAAAGCAGAACAGAAAACAAGAAGATAATTGCTAATTTTCTATTAATTTGCAGTGTGCCGCTCAGAGTCACCCGATACAAACTGTACCACTAGCTACCTGTAACTAAGATAACTTCAGAATATAACGTTACAATACCATAACAATAACATTACACCCTAGTCAACATCACGAACAGAATGTATGATGAACTATGACGTAGCACCCACCTATGATGCGTAGTCGTAGGTGAGCGAGGGCAAACGGTGACTCAGAAATTTAAAATAAAACAAAGTTTTAAGAGTTTGTTTCCAAAATGAGGTCTCCTCCTTTTGAACCAAACTGTGACATGCTTGAAAAAGAATTTGCTGAACTAATTCGTTGCTTTTAGCTGCAGTGTGCTCGCCGCGTCATTCCGTGTGTCAGCCGGCACATGATGTTTTGGAAGTTACACGCTAAGCATTTGGTCGACAGTCTGATGAGGGGAGTTTTATTTTGATCTTGGAACATGTTTTCTGTGTTTCCTGTTTGGCCGTTGCATGTGTTGAAACACTTAAGAAACATTGCAGTTACACGTTCTACAGTCTTAGGCTGTGGAGGAATCAGCCCAATCATGGTTACCCTGTACAAAAGGTCTGAAGAAGAGAGCTCCACTCCTCTGAGCTTGACAGGTGATATTGTTACGCACACAGGGAAGCTGTGGAATAAGTGCCAGCAACCCTGAACCCAGGGTAGAGGGGTTCGGTGAAGGTGGAGGTGAAGGTGTGGAGGTGGATCAGTGAGTCAGAGGAGACTCTGTAGAAGGACAGAGTGCCAGCAGGCCAGTCCAGATACACTCCTACTCTGTTGAAGCCATAGGAGGAGGCAGTAGCTAGGACCGTGCTCTTCCTGTTGTGCCAAGCAGTGTACTTGTTGCAGTAGAAACTCCAGGACTTGTCGTTCCACCCAAGACAAGACTGTTCATCCCGTCCTTCCCTGCGGATTCCTCTGTATGTCACTCCTATGTAAACCAATCCCCAGCATTGCACCTCCCAGTAACAGCGCCCAGTCAGACCATCTCCACACAGCACCTGGGTCCAGTGGTCAAATCTCTCTGGGTGATCAGGATATGGCTGCTTCTCCGTCATCACTCCCACCTTCCTGTTGTCCTCAAACAGAAACAGGCTTCTGTGTGCTGTGTTTGGGTCCAGTGTGAGTTCACAGGCATCTAGGATGAATTTCACAGAGACAGGTTTATTTAAACCATTCCTCATGAAATGCTTTGCTGATTAGCCACTTGAAAGACGTCTAAATGGTTTACAGCATGCACGCTAAAATCAGGCTACGTTCAAAAGTGAAAGTTTAGTGCAGAGTTCCTCAAATCCGGGCCTCGGGGTCCAGAGTGCTGCTGGTTTTCTCTCCTACCAGGAAGTTAACTGCATTCACCTGGCACCCCAGGTCTTAACCAATCCCTGATTCGACAGCTAGATTGGAAACTACCTGTCAGAATAGAAAACCAGCAGTACTCTGGACCCCGAGGCCCGGATTTGAGGACCACTGGTTTAGTGGATGTCTACCAAAATTAAAGCATTATCTTGTACCCGCTGATTGGAGGAAATGACACAGCCGGTTACAGAGTTGTCGGTTACAACAATGTCGCTTTGTAGACAAAGAGATTAGTTAGGTCCAGGTTAGTCTTGTTTATCCAGGTTTCAGTTTGTTGTGCTATACCTTATACCCAATGCCTTATCTTGTGCTTACATACGCTAAAGTGGGACACACATGGGCCAGTAAAGATCACATACTACTGATACATAAGAAATAGAAGCAGCCTCTGTTGTCCTACACTGCCGCCTGAAGACAAATTTCGTGTTCTTGCAGACATGATACTGTAGCCTGTTTCATATCGGTAGCATTTTGGGTATGTGAGTCATGAGAACCTGTAGTCAGCTCCACCAATCAGAACTCATGTAGCACTAGCCTGTAGTCAGCTGCACCAATCAGAAGTCATGTAGCGCTACCCTGTAGTCAGCTCAGCCAATCAGAAGTCAGCTTTAGTCGGCTGGTGAACTTTGAAATCTTCTGTGGCCAATGGACAGATTTCCTGCCCTGGTTGTGGGTGTGGTGAAGAGATGAGAAGTCTGAAGTCGTGTCCAGTGCGTTTGGTCCTTTAGTTTCGAGCCCTCAGCGTTTAGAGGATCTTTGGTTCAGTAAGAGGTTCACTCCTAAACACACTCATTAGACCTCAATGTTCTTCTCAGTGGTGGGTGGAGGTGGTGAAGAGGTTCAGCAGCTTTCTCTGGACGGAGCCTCGCTGCTGTTTAGGAGACACTTTGGACTTTGCTCTTCAGTTTTGATTCGTCACTTCTTTTGCACAGGGAAGATTTTGCGCTAGTGACCATACCATTTGGACAAATAGGGCAAATCTATGGTGTCTCTATTAGGGCAGATGGGATGCTCTTCTCAGTTGCAGCCCCTTTTTATGGTTTAAACTGATACAGTTGACAGTAGAGAGACAGGAAAGCGAGGAGGGATGGCATGTGACAATTCTTAACTAGTCTGATTTAACTGGAATAATTACACTTTTATTAAAAGACCAAGGGGGTTCGGCTGTGATAGCCTCCATCAGGAACCATGGTGGTTTTTAAAACATTAAACCTGTGGCGGTAGTATTATTTCAAACACAGGAATGCTGAGGATCTCAGTCCCCAAAATGCAAACCCAGGGTAGAGGGGTTCAGTGAAGGTGGAGGTGAAGGTGTGGAGGTGGATCAGTGAGTCAGAGGAGACTCTGTAGAAGGACAGAGTGCCAGCAGGCCAGTCCAGATACACTCCTACTCTGTTAGAGGTAGGCAAGGTAACCTTCCCTTTCCCATTGAACCAGGCAGTGCAGCGGCATCCCTGCAGAATCCAGGACTTGTCGTTCCATCCAAGCTGACAGTCATCGCCCTCTCCTCTCCTATTGATTCCTCTGTATGTCACTCCCAAACGAACCCCTCCATCCCACTCCACCTCCCAGTAACAGTGCCCAGTCAGACCATTTCTACACAGCACCTGGTACCAGTGGTCAAATCTCTCTGGGTGATCAGGATATGGATGCTCCTCTTCCACCAGTGTCACCTTCCTGTTGTCCTCAGACAGAGAGAGGTGTCTGTGTGCTGTGTTTGGGTCCAGTGTGAGTTCACAGACATCTGCCAAGGGGGAAAAGCAGATAAACTAGGTATCTAATCATTGTGTTGAGATTGCAGACTGAGGCTGCCTTACGCCCTGACATAGATAGTCCAGTAGAGAGACAGACTCAAAACTGTGATATCATGAGTCCAATTTTAGCCTGCTGTGCAAACAATTTTGAAAACTGGCAATACATGACAACAGAGTTCAGAGAAGCGGATTAATAACCAAAGGATTGCCAGTTCAAATCCTCAAACCAGCTGTGAACATTCCAGTAGGGCCAGAAGGCTCAGACTACTGCACTATTCAGGTGCCTTTGAGCAAGGCATTCAATCCCCAGTCATTCCAACAAAGCTGCTCAGTGGCCACCAGAAGAAGACTGTGTTTGTACTGGGCAGCTCCCAGTGTGAATGTTTACAACTCTATTTTCATGAATTCAAGGTGCATGGTGCGAGCGTGCAGGGCATGACGACAGATTTTTGGTCATTTTGGGGCCATTTTGTAGAAACAGGGTTGGACTAGCACAGTGGTCCTCAAATCAGGGCCTCGGGGTCCAGAGTACTGCTGGTTTTCTATTCTGCCTGGTAGTTTCCATCCTAGCTGTCTAACCAGGGATGGATGAAGACCTGGGATGCCAGGTGAATGCTGGTAGGAGAGAAAACCAGCAGCACTCTGGACCCTGAGGCCCGGATTTGAGGAACTCTGGATTAGCAGGACTACATTATCGACAGGTATGGTAAGCCGATGATGAAAACTGCTCCTTTCCTTCCCTTTAAAACACACCCCCCCTACGGATCATCACTGACACGCTCCCTACTGATCGGTTGAGAAAAGGTAGAAAGGATTCATATTCTAGACAGCGCAAGTACAGGAGGAATATGGGGGAGAGGTACTTACATTTCTTTGGCCCGGGTTGGATCCTGAACTCTCCACCATGATCTACACTGAAAGGGATAATAGGGGAGGCTCAGTAAAAGTGAACAGTGTGATCAGGTAGATTTGTCTCCAAATGTAGGTTACTGTGACTCAGTCAACTGTCTTGTCTTTAGCCCTAGTCTCTACTCCAAAACACCTTAACCTGAACAAGCTGTTAGCTAGCTAACTAGCCAGCGGGCTAACTTAGTGATGGTTAGCTGACCAGATACTGTAGGAGCCAAAGCACCTTAGACATGTGCGTGTTATATATACACACATTCTCGTGTTGTTGTTTACATTCACATTATATGCAGAGTTCATAGGGAACAGTAGCATTACTACATACAGTAAATTCATTGTATAAGTTATTGCAATTAAATAATATTTACAGAGATGACACGGGTTTAAAGCTGTTTTGGTAACGTTGTTTACAATAGACAAGCCTTTTTTACCTTTGTATTTATGTTCCTAATATTCTGGCTACTGCCACTTTAAGACAGGTCGGTTTCGTACTTTAACGTGCATTGATTGTCTCCTTTAATGTGCCGGTTTGTCGGCGGTGCAACACAGTTTTCTTACCGTAGTTTTAGTAGCGTGATTTAGGGGATTACTTAACTTTGGATTTACTCTTGTGAGAGAAGATTTCGTTGTGGACATATTTTGTTACCTGTGGAACCTGCGGAGTCCTATGGAAGTATTTCCTAAGAAGAGCGCAATACACGAGTAACTAGCTGTTTCAAATACCACCTAAACTACCGTCAGCCCCCATAGATACTATGGCTAGCTAGCTAACAAGCTACATGATCTAAACACTAAATGTTCTGCACATACCTGAGAGTCTCCAGTCTCCAGTGTGGATCCTCCAGTCCAGCAGAGAGCAGCTTCACTCCTGAGTCTCCTGGGTGATTGTAGCTCAGGTCCAGCTCTCTCAGATGGGAGGGGTTGGAGCTCAGAGCTGAGGCCAGAGAAGCACAGCCTTCCTCTGTGACCAGACAGCCTGACAGCCTGGATAGAGTTCATGGTCCATTGTTCATGGTTCTTGCCTCTCTCTGTTTGGCTTTCTGACCATCAAATCCTTTTATCTCCATGTAAAAATGGTGCTGCGTAAAAATTATTTTTTTGGGAAGTAAAGCTACTTTCACACTGCAGCAGGAAGTGTCCTCTATTTCCCTCTCTCATGCTTGACTCAGATCTGACATCTCTAATCAGTGATCACATTTTTTCAATTCTGCATTGAACCACATGGATATTTGGTACAAGATCAAGATCTGAGTGATGATACCTACATGTGACTTGAATTTCAAATCAGAATTTGTAAGCGTTGCAAGCGCCATGACAACAAGTAAATCTGCAGACTAAACTAACCTGAGAGTCTCCAGTCTACAGTGTGGACTCCCCAGTCCAGCAGAGAGCAGCTTCACTCCTGAATCCTGCAGGTCGTTGTTACTCAGGTCCAGCTCTCTCAGACTGGAGGACTTGGAGCTGAGAACTGAGGCCAGAGCTTCACAGCTTCTCTCTGACAGCTGACACTGATTCAGTCTGCATTAGATGAAGAAGAAATTCATTCTCACATCTAATATTGAATTTTGTAACATATTGTTTTCAGCTTAAAGTGTAGAATAATTCAGACATACAGCCCATAAGGGAAAATAATGAATTATTGAGGACTCAAAGCATATACTGAGGCCAGGTTGTGACATGTTAGCCCTCAACACTTCAGTCTAAGGGGAAAAACATAATAAAAAGTAAAGGTAAAAATCAATCGATAGCCATTATGTGGCAATTCACCTGTATATAGTCTACTTATATATATATATACACTGTATGTATGCACTGTTTTCTTTCAAAATGGCAGAGGAGGCAGAGCCCAGCCAAAACCGAGGACAAGATGACACACCAACAGGAATTTGTTGGAGAGACCTCAATGTCTTCAGATCCTCCAGTCCAGCAGAGAGCAGCTTCACTCCTGAGTCTCCTGGGTGATTGTAGCTCAGGTCCAGCTCTCTCAGATGGGAGGGGTTGGAGCTCAGAGCTGAGGCCAGAGAAGCACAGCCTTCCTCTGTGACCAGACAGCCTGACAGCCTGTAGAAAGCATGCCATCACTGAGTTTGCCTTTTTTTCTTCTTAACTGTGAACTTAAAGTGATAACCTTGATTTTGCCTAAGCACTTGTCACATTATGAGGGGAATGTTTCAGCCTTGGTCTTTGTGTTATTCCAGAGATGGGTTATGGGGGCTTGTGACCAGAATAAGCGTGTTTACATGCACATCAATACTCTAAATATGAGCCTCATCCCGGCTAAGGTCTTAGTCAGGATATGTTTACATGGTATGATCAGTAGTTGTTTTTTTCATATACCTGAATACATGGAGAATGGACATGGTTGAAACTGACCCACATTCAGTACACAAAATCCCCCAGGGATACATTTTTGACCCCATCTTATTCTGCATTTAGATGCTTCTACTTCCACAAATTAACAGAAAATGTAACTTACAGTTTCACTGTTATGCCGATGACACATTTATATCTGCCAATAAAATCTAGTGATACTAATAATCCTGGCTAAGGTCTTAGTCAGGATATGTTTACATGGTACGATGTTACAACTTTTCCTGCCTCTTGTTTATGACAAGATGTACCTGAGAGACTTCATTAGTGACGGGTTATTTTGACTCCATGGAGTCGCTGTTCGCCAAACCCACCAATAAATGGGATATGGTGTTTATATACCAGAATATACCAGTTAATATCGACTTATCCCTTATTGTAAACAGACCACGGCGTTTAGATGCGCCAACTCACAAAGGGAATATTGGAATATTCCAAATATTAATGTGCATGTAAACATCAAATCGCTGGACCAGCTCGGAAAATCTAGGTGGGGAAAGTGAATGGGGAAAAAAAAAGGCATTTTTTGAGTGCCGTTTCTTCACTGAGTCAGTAACAGCACGCTAGCTCGCTATTAGCTGTACTCATCAATTTCAATTACCAACCTAATTGTCTCCAGACTACAAATTCATAGACGTCAAGGCAGCAAAGAGCAGAAACAATGAAATACAGTCATGGAAAGAAGTTCACAGGGGTTAAAAAGTAGTGCCAAAGCTTGTTTACACAACTCGTTTGTAAATGATATAAGCAGAGAAAAACCTCCACAGGTTAACTGTTTATTCTCTGACATTAACCTGCATGTAACGCAGGATTTAAATGGTCATGTGTTGACCAGGTTGAAGAACACTGACCTGAGAGTGTCCAGTCTACAGTGTGGACTCCCCAGTCCAGCAGAGAGCAGCTTCACTCCTGAATCCTGCAGGTCGTTGTTACTCAGGTCCAGCTCTCTCAGACTGGAGGACTTGGAGCTGAGAACTGAGGCCAGAGCTTCACAGCATTGGTTTGACAGCTCACACTGTTTCAGTCTGAATTAAAATTATAATAGCAAATAAGAAAGTCATTATTTTTTAGCGGTTAGGGAAAAAAATGAGTTATTACAGCTAGTTGAAAATTGTATAACATAATAATATAATCTCTTCATGTTGAAACTGAGCCACAATCAGTATACATAACAGGTGGAGTTCCCCACGGATCAGTTTTCATCCCCATCTTATTCTGCATTTACATGCTTCTACTTCCACAAATGTAACTTACAGTTTCACTGTTATGCCGATGACACATTTATATCTGCTAATAAAATCTTGTGATACTAATAATCTAGCCACACTCAATCACATCAATTGCTGGATGATAGAAGTATCTGTGCCAGAGACCTATCAATGTTGTTGCAATTCCTAGTGGTTGCCAACAGAGGTTGATAGAAATCTGGCACCAAGCCATATTATTATCTTTAAACCCCATGCAAGCCAAATCATGACCTGAAGTTCTTGGGCAGCTCCTCATTGGCTGCTCCAAAACCTATACTGAAAACTGGGTGACCAGGTCTTATTTGGAATTACCTGAGCATTCAGCCTTTAGCTTAGGCTAACGTAACACTAGTAGATCACAACCACACACAGCTGTAAAAACCACAAACACAATGTACTACTGCTGGTAAAACTCCAGCGACCACATAGTAACACCCTAACAACCTTTAGTAACACCCTAGCAGTCACTAGTAGTCACCTAGCAACCACATAATAACACCCAAGCACAATTGTCCCGTCTGTGACATCCTGTGGTCCCTGTACCATGTTTATGTATTTAACTCACTTATGTAAGTTGTTGATACATTTTTCCTCCACCAATGTCACCAAAACAAATGACTGTATATTTATTGTAATTGGAGAATAAAGTGAATCCAAAACTATTCACATAATATTTTATATATGTACAGTATGTGTTAAAATGACTTCAAATGTGTTCTTACAGTGCAGTTGTTGAGGCTTTGACCACTGGCAGCAGCCTCAGAAGACCCTCCTCTGAAGCAGAGTATTTCTTCAGGTCAAACACATCCAGTTTCTCTTCTGATGTAAGCAACACAAAGACCAGAGCTGACCACTGAGCAGGGGAGAGAAAGGCTCTGGAGAGACTTCCTGATCTCAGGTACTGTTGGATCTCCCCCACTAGAGAATGGTCGTTCAGCTCATTCAGACAGTGGAACAGATTGATGCTTTTTTCTGGAGAGGGATTCTCCCTGATCTTCTCCTTGATGTACTGGATTGTTTCCTGATTGGTCTGTGAGCTACTTCCTGTCTGTTTCAGCAGGTCTCGTAGGAGAGTCTGATTGGTCTCCAGTGAAAGACCCATGAGGAAGCGGAGGAACAAGTCCAGGTGTCCATTTGGACTCTGTAAGGCCTTGTCCACAGCATTCATGTGCACCACTGTTGCAGGTGTTTTTCTGAAAAGGATTTGCAGACTTTGAAAAGTCAGTTGTGGCTCAGCCATGACATTCTTTTTGTTGTTGATGAATGACAGAAAGACATAAACAGCAGCCAGAAACTCCTGAATGCTCAGATGGACAAAGCAGAACATCTTGTCCTTGTCCAGGCCACAGTCCTCTTCAAAGATCTGTGTGAACACTCCAGAGTAAACTGAGGCTTCATTGAAATGAGTGCCACTCTTTTTTAGGTCTGCCTCATAGAAGATCAGATTGCCTTTCTCCAGCTGGTGAAAAGCCAGTTTTGCAAGTGACTTGATGCTTTGAATGCTCTTTTTTGTGCCATACTTTAGTGTCATCTGTTTTATCTGAAATAACAGGAATTTTGCATACATCTCAGTCAAAGTCCGGGGAATTTCTTCTCTTTCGTCTTCTCTCTGCATTTTCTCCAAAAGTGTAGCAGTTATCCAGCAGAAGACTGGGATGTGGCACATGATGTGGAGGCTTTGCGAAGTCTTGATGTGGGAGATGATTCTGCTGGCCAGCTCCTCATCTCTGAATCTCTTCCTGAAGTACTCCTCCTTCTGTGGGTCAGTGAACCCTTTCACCTCTGTCATCATATCGACGCACTCAGGAGGGATCTGATTGGCTGCTGCAGGTCG
>OOFE01049966.1:6255-17478 GCA_900323365.1 Monocentris japonica
AGTGTAGACTGGAGCCTAATGATGGAAGGCTTGGAGATGAAAGGTGCTGAAGTCGTCTCTAGGCGCTGATAACTCACACCACACTTTAACTTGAAGCAAATTAATTTGTTAAATTTGTATCATGTATAACTCTCATCTGAACCAGGAAAAAGTGTCTAACTGTAGCCCCAGATCAGCATCAATTGGCAACTTTTTGTTAACTTTATTCTTAACAGCAAGCAATGAGTTGATAATGACAACAGTAAGGGGCATCGTGATTGGATGATTGCAGGATTAGAGCATCCTCTGAAATGAAAACAACACAATGGAATGTGAGCCTGCTATTATTGGTATTTTTGGTGATTTGCTCTTAATCTGGTGATGTTTTGTTGTTTGAAGGAGTATGCAGAGTTCCAGTACAGGCGGAGACATAGGCAGAGGAGGCGAGGCGACATGTCTAGTCTCCGTAGCAACACTCCCGACCCGGATGACCCCAGCGAGAGCACTTTAGGTATTGCAGTCTAAATGTAGTACTGTACGTCAGTGGTGTCTCAGAGTACACTGCCTGTTTGTCCAGTTTGACAGTGTTACAGAAATATTAAACAGCTGTGAATGCATGCAGCTCCCAGACCATCATATAAATTGGGAAATGTCTAAATGTTGCAAATATAATCTACACTAATGCGCAGTGGTGCTATTTTTTCAAATCTACTGTTAAAGAAACCCTGCAGTAGATGTATTTTCACCAACTATAATGTTTAACTATATAACTTTCGTCAACTATAATGCTATTGTGTTATTGTTATGATGTGACTAGATTTAAATGGTATTTTTGTCAAAAAACTGACTAAATTTTAATATGATCTGAAAATGAACACTTTATTTCAGACACTCACTGGTCCGATTTTGATGAAACCTGGGGGAATGATTGCAACGCTATTTTTTTTTTTTTTTTTTTTTTTACTGAAATTAACCCTGTTTTTAGGCTGCTAACCTACTTGTCTACAGTATTTTATTCAACTTTCCTATGTTACAGGAAATGGGAATGCTATGGCAACACAACTATGAGTATCTTAATACAAAATTAAAATACTTTAATCTGACATGGCTCAGTTTTTGAAGAGACTAATTCGTCGAGAATAATTTGGCCGATCAACACAACTTTGGTTACCGACTCAAACTTTAGAACAACACCACTGTGACCAGGGTTATTTATTGAAATCATATCCATGACTTTGCCTTTCCGCTTTTGGCCGTGGAGTGAAAGATAAATGGAGTTTGCAGTTTTGAAGCGAGCTAATAGGTTCTGTTGTGCCGGGAAGGATTAGTCAATGGCGGAAAAATAAATAAAATTTCAGATGGTGTATATATTAATTTAGTGTATTTTCCAGGCAAATGCTGAATGGCACATTGAAAATGCCCTTTGTCAGTTCAATGTTACTTGATCATTTTGCAGTGTTCACTAAAAGGATGATGATTTTCCTAGATGTGGCAATTGATTCAAGGGCTGAGTTAAATTTTTATGCCAAGTGCTGCTGCAAAGTTTCCGTTTGATACAACTACGGTGTTTTGACTGTGGGCCTTCTTTCTTTCTTCTACAAAGACTCACAGGATATTGGCGGTGGACACAGACAAGGTCCTCTGACGGTGAGTGCTGTCAGTCTCATGTCTCCAGCCCAAGGCTCCCAGCCTGTTTCATTGTGTTATTGGAAAACCTTTTGAGATTGTCAAACAAAAGCACCTCAGAAAGACCTTGCATACACTGAGTGGCCTGGCAAGAAATATTTTCATGACCATTGCTTTCCCTTTGCAGATCTTTAGAACAGTGTCCTTTGAATCGTGGGCCTCAGATGTACCTCTTTTTACTGCCATTTTGGGCAAACAGAACAATCCAACATTGAAGCCGTAGTCATAAACACGGTGGAAATGTGGGTGCAGCAAACAAGATCATGAACTTTTATGAACAACTGTTAATTAGTTTGACAAGGCCGTGCTTGTACAATGCAATAGCCGCTTTTCCTTTCCATATTAACAAGACTCTTTTGAATGTGGGTATCAGGTGTGCTTTCTTTCATTTCATTCATTCTACCATTTCCCTTGGCATCCTGCTTTGCAAAAAAAGTTAGAAAAGCAGTGTCAACTATTATGATGGAAAGTGGTTTCACCTTTCCTATCAGTCTTTCAGATTTCTTTTTATCTCATCTCGAGGTCAACTGGGTTATATAAATGCTTAACAAAATATAAAAAAAAAAAAAAATACTAAACATGAATATACACAGAAAACAAATTTAATTTTCCCATTTCTTGGTGTATTGTGTTCCAGGGTCTTGGCTCTCTGGATGACGATGACCCTAACATTCTACTGGCCATTCAGCTGTCACTCCAGGACTCTGGGATGGCAGGGGGTGGGACCAACCATGAGTTCCTTGCCAATGAGGCATCACTTGGCGCGATTGGCACCTCCCTGCCCTCTAGGCTTGAACAGAGTGTTCCGAGTATGGAGGTTCTTCCCAGAGCTTCCCTAAGCAGCTCAGAACTGCTGGAGCTGGGAGATAACTTGGCGAGGCTTGGCAACATCAACATCACCAGTCAGTACTCTGCTGCTGGCGTTCCCACCTCTGTCCCCTCTCAGCATTGTGAGAGTCACCACCGGATCTACGGTGGCTCTGTGCCAATACCAGTGGCTCCAGGTGGCAGCAACTCATCAACGGGTCTCTTCTCCTCCTCCAGTGACACGACAGACTCAACCACATGCGGCAGCCATGACCCATCCTCGTCCTCTGCAGCAGTGGCAAACGCTAACCTGCTGGGCAACATCATGGCTTGGTTCCACGACATGAACCCTCAAGGCATCACACTGGTGCCCTCCACCTCCACTGACACCAACACAGACCTAGACATGCTCCACCCGGCTGTGGGAGGAGGCGGAGGAGGGTGCCTGCTCGAGGACGAGAAGGCAGGGGTCGTCGTCCTCCCTGAAAACACGAAGGAAGGGATGGCAGATCTGGGTTTCCACCCTCAGAGAATGAGTGACCTGGATGACAAGGAGGGTGCTGTCACTGAGAGGCCGACCCAGTTAGATCTAGTAGGGTTGGATAGCGTGGCGTTACCCTATATGGCCACTCTAAATACAGGCGGCGACCACGTTGAGCGAGGAGGCGCAAAGGTCTGCCACGTCGACACCCCGCGATGCGACTCTGTGTCTGACCAGTTGCCCAGCACCAGCTCCTCCGAGTGGGAGGATCAAGTGCACTTGGTGTGATCCGATTGGTTGAGACAGGAAGGAACGTGTTTTTTGAAGGCCGAAAACCACTCTGGACTGCAAAGTAGAATTGAGGCGTCTGTATAGTCACTGCCTATTCCTTGAGTAGGACTCAGATGGAATGTATACAGGGATGATGAATGTGTCACAGGTTGGTATCCAGTTAGAAAGGGTGGAAAGAAGTAAGAAGGCTCTCCGCTTTAGCGCCAACAGCCTGTGCTATTACAATCAGATCAGTTTCCTGTGCTTACTGATTTGTCAGCCCACCCGAGCAACTGATGGCAAGGCAATTTCATTCCTGTAAAAAAAAAAAAAAAAAAAAAAAAAGTACTAACTGAAAGATAGATTAGATTTGATTAGAATTTAGATATATTCCCTTAAATGGATTGTGTGCTGATATAAATACGAACACTTCTTCTGAAATCTAGAAGAGATAAGACATTTAGAGAATTTGCCCTAGCACATATGCAGGTATATATATATTTTTTTCCACTGGAGTAAAAGCCTACTGTATGTATTTGGATCAGGTTTGAGGGAGGTTTTTCAACTGTACATAGTGAGCAGAGTGATATTTTATTCCAATATATAATTTGTAGTGTACGGTCTGAGAAATACTTCTCACCCCTGTCCATATCTGCCTACGTTATAGGTGCCAAACACTGACTCACAAAAGCACAGTTTGCTATCACCAAGTGGATTTTTCAAAGCAAATTGTGCCTGCTTGCTACAATCTCATTGACCCAACTAAAATTCAATGTGAAGGTCTCAGTCAGCCATACGTCATCTGAGAGTGATATTTTCAGATCTCGCTATCTAAAAGATGTAGAGTGCTTTTGTAGTTAAAGACCGTAGAGGTTGGGTACCCAAGGGTGATGTTAAACATTCACGCTCAAAACCTCAAAACTCAAACTGAAAAACATTTAAAAATGGACGTGACGATGGTTATTCATCCCACGGCCTCAATCCCAAGACACTGGTCTTTCATCAAATGTCTTGGGAGCAAAAGCAGGTGTTGTCGTCCCAGTGGGGCGGCAGAATACCATTCGATTCACACCTTGAACAGCATACTCTGAATCCCATTGTAGCCTGTCTTGAATTGATATGTTTTAGGTCTGCAGCTGAATGTGGGGCATCTCCAAAAGTAAGACAGACTAAACGGACAGGGAGAAGTCCTGTTGTTATATAACGCAGGAAAGGCCAGTAGAAGAGATAACCAGGCGATCACAGCCAGTCCTGTGAATTAATTAATCAAGGCTAAGTCACTGTAATTTGTCACTGGGTCCTTTGAAACTGTAATTTAGGCTAAGCCTTCATAGAGCTCTGCAAATCTCCAGGGCTGCAGTGTGACGCATGGAAACAAACATGAATGTGTATTGCAGCTCAAAAACATGGGCGGTCCATGTCTTTGAAACGGTTTCTACGCAATTCATTACAGTGCCTTTATGTCAATCACCGTTGTTAAATTTTTTGACTTTTTTTTTTCTTAGTGCTTATTGCACAGTATTTACTAACGGTGTGTACAAAATAAACACCTGTTACCTTAAAGTTATTTATCTCACATAAAGTTAACAATAATGTCCAAACATGTATGTGTAGCCTCCCTTTTATGGTCCTAATAAAGATGTAATGTGTTAATGGATAACACAGATTTGTTTTTAAATTGGTATCATGGGTAACAGTTGGTTAATGTCATACTTAGAACTCTCATTTCCAAATACGGAGGAAAAAAAAGTTTTATTTCTCTCATTTTGTGCAGTAGGGCTTCTTTCTTTGCTCCTGTTGGTACAGTACAACTGGTTTATCTGTGGTTTAAACTAAAAAGTTGCATTGACTTTGGAAAGGGTTGATTTACTGGATGTATACCATGTATCTTAGCTGAAGACACTAAAATGGAGGAAACTCGCAATATAAAGTAGCTATTTATTTGAAATCAAACGTCTGGTCCATTAAAGGAAATGGATAAGGAATAGCCAATTTGAGTTGAAATGTATTGATTGTCGACAAAATATGTGGGATATAAGTAAGGTTGGTATTTTATAATTAAGTCTCAATTATTGAATTTCTTTCCAGACTAATGTCTGACTGTACTGAAGTAAGTTACCTTTTTATTCTAGCAGACTCATAGAGCCACATTAAATCTAAATGTATTGATTGATTGCTTTGAAATGTGTCTTGAAGTTGTGAAACTGTGAGTGCCATACGGTTAGTGGAGCTAACTCTGGTGGACAAGAGTAGTGTAAATGGGTTAAGCATAGGAGTTAACATATTTTGTCCTTCTTTCTGTAACAGTATGCTGTGCATGAAATTGGTACAAATCTAAATGGAATTTGTATTTTCCTTTGTATTTCACTTCCAATGTCCAGGTGATTTATTTTAAAATGGCAAACATATTTTGTAACACATTGAGATTTTCTATTGTAAAGCAACTAATCCTTGAAATGCTATTTGCACTTTCATAGCCTATACTTGATACATTCCCTCTTTATATGAAAGAAAATGTTTGATGTGTGATGCCAATAAACTGAGTTGAGTTTTACTTACTGCATATTTTTCATTTAATTTATGAACACTGCAGCCAAGTTATTGTTTATTTATTTACAAACACGTGTGCTGTACAAATTTCATATTTCAGTAGGAATATTATGCTTAGAAATATTAAGAAAACAGTACACAGTAGAGGTGTTCCACAAACTAGTGTTGAGTTACTTAGTCAGAAAAGTGGGAAATATTTCTGTTATATCTAACTTTCAGTCAAAGTTAGCTGTACTCATGGAATACCTGTATTTTATGGAAGTGCTTAGGATGAAAATGTCAATGTAATTGGTTTCTGTTATCTGGAGCATCTTAAAGGAGCTCATCTTAGTTTGGCGAGGCTGTCCACACCCCCCTGGTGCGGATCAGAGCTGTGTGTAAACAGAGCTCACATACACACTGAATGCTGTCTGGTGCCTCATTGATAAAAACATTCTTCTTTGGTGTCATCTTCAACCACAGTCAAATCACTTTGGGCAACTAAAAGTTAAATGAAAATGGATTAAGGGCCTCATTGGTAGGAACAATCAAATTTGATGAATTTTGAGGATGAACCATGTAAACTATGTTGTATGGAGAACCAATCATGAGAGATTTCTTTGTTTCCAAATAAACTATAAAGATGATAGTGGGCTGATTTTGACTTTCTGTGGGATCCGTGACAAGGTATCTCTCTCTCCAATACATCTGTATACAATATATTTTTGTACTTCAACCTATCAGTGTTTTGTGTGTTATTTGAGTGCTTACAGGCAATTTTCCACGACACTATTCACATAAGTGACAGCAGGAGGACTAACGGCGGGGTGTGGATCTCTCTCCCAGGAAATTTAAATAAAAATGAGATTTATTTTTGGACAAATCACATTTCAGATGTCCTGAAGAACGAAATATGATGGTGTATCACTGCCTGTTCATAGATTGGTGTCATAGGTGCTGGCAGGCAGGGATGGAGGACTAACTGTGTCAACCATGATGGGGTTCTCCAGATACATTTAGTGTAGGTGGGTCTCGGAGAAGGAGTGGGTGTGAATTTCTCTCGCAATTACTCAAGCTGATACATGACACAGGTTATGAAGAAAATTGATTGGAACTGGCTGCGGCGCTGCTTTTTGGGAGGTCGCCGGGGGTGGAGGCTCGGCATCAGCGGCAGAGGTTAATGAGTTGCAGCAGGAGGAGGAACAGGGAGACGATGTCCAGATACAGGTTGAGAGCAGCAAACACATACTCCTCAGGGGAGATTGTGTACTTCTTGTGTTTCCCACCCAGGATAAGCTGGGTGTCCATCACCAAGTACTGGAGAGAGACAGACAGACAGACAAACAGGAAGAGAGAAAGAGGAAGATGAGATGCAATATTCTAACTCCGACTACACTGATGCTTGCTGCTGGGTATTTTGACAGCAATGTGTGTGTGTGTGTCTTTCTGATGTGAGACAGAATCAGACACAGGCAGTATTTCTACTCCTTTAAAGGGGACTGCGCAGACAAACAGGCTAAATAAATAAGTGTGACGCCGAAATTCTGCAGCTGAAAACGAGCGGTGACTTGCTGCTGGCTCGCCCAGCTCTGTGTGCAGCCGCAGTTCGTTCCACCAGCTGACTGGACGGGTCACAACATTTGCCGTTAACGCCGAAGGCACGCAGAGAGGTGGCTGTGAAAATGTAGCTGCTGTTAAGCGGTGCATAATTGAAATTAAAGGGCACGAGGACATCAGAGCTTCTCTCTTTACACTAAGCACTGTGACAGACGTCGGCGGAAGGTTGCTTGGCCCCCAGATCACATCTCATATTGCATAGACTCACTTGATATTAAGCCCCCCTTTTTATGATGATTTCTGCCATTGGAAAAGGTCATTTTCAGTCTCTTTTCAATTTGACCTGCGTTTGAGAAAAACATTGCTTTGTAAAAGTTAGACTGTACTTACAATGGAAAATACCAAGGTTCCCAGGCAGGCGTATACAATGTAAAGATACTGTTGAAAGAATCAGAGACACAAAATCAGGGTTTCTTCAGTTAAATACAGAGCTAAAATAGAGAAGGGGCTTTTTCTAATATCATATTGATGACTAGTGACTCTGCTGTATGGCAAATGTAATGGTAAATGCTTAGAGAAGGCAGTGTTCACATCCTGTTCAAGTTCATTGGTCACGTGTAAAAATAGCAGTTTCAAATCAATGAAATGCTCATTTCTGTCAATTCCCTTGCTTAAGGGTAAAACACTCACAGCAATAACAGTAAACAACTGCAACAAGATACATTGAGGTGCATTAGTCTCAGATCAGTGCAACCCTTGAGAGTTTTTTCAAGTGCACGGTCTGGTCTTTATAGTCTGCTCAGCACACAGGTCAGTGTCTGCACATCCTGGGGATAAAAACTCTCTGAACCAGTATCCATGTGTACTGTCTGGCCCCTGACTGCACACCACTGCAATTAACATTCTCACTGTAAACACTGTTGTAAAAAATGGCTCATTAATTTAACCTGGGATCGCATGATTCCACAAAGCAGCCCGAAGGATATGAGGGTCCAGCCGAATGCCCACATGCACCCATTTGCCGCGGTGAAGTCCCACTGGTGCACAGAAAGGGGAAGAACAGAGCGGGATCGAATGTGACGAGCCTCTCAAACAGAAAATGTGGACAGAGTATCTCTCATTTACACTCATCATCGCCATAAAAGTGAGGGCACTCAAGGTCCTCTGCATTGCAGCTGTGCTGTGTAGCGCTGCAGATTGCTACATCATGGGGACATATTGCAGTTCAGCACCAATCTAACAGACAGAAAAAAGACACTAATTCAAGCCCTGTCAGTCGGGACAATTAATCAATATGGTTGCAAGGCAGCCAGCCTACAACACACTTCTTGGTGTGGAAGGATAAGGTGGGATAGATAGGGAGCAATGAGAAAACTTACTTTTAATTGCAAAAAGGGTAAGAGCAGGGGAGAGTATTTGATTGGGTAACCAACAGATCAGAGCGTTTCAGAAATCTTCATTTTGTCCACATAGACAAAACAAGTCAGTATTTACTGCTGACTGCACAGCAAACACTGCATGAGAAACTTTGACTGCATGGCAAACAGATTAGAAAAATGTGTCTTTGACTGCATAGGAAACACAACTGATGAAAATTTACCAGCGATTGTGCACCAAACTGAAATTTTAAGATCAGATCTTACTTTTGACTGCATAGCAAACAGACTAAGACTGAAGGACACCAATGCCGTTGCCCCCACGGCCCAAAGAACAGCTTCTGCTTCAAAGTACCTGCAGACAGAAATATAATATCAAACTCATATGCAACCAGTCAGCAAGCAGTGCGGGTGCACCAACAGCGGGGTACTGTTCTACTGTTCAAAAAGGGAAACATCAGTTTCTCATGAGGATGTGATATTTTTTCATTTGATAGTCTGTATTATGTGTCTCAACTAGAGCGATGGCACAGACCATACTTACATGTACATTGCATAATACATAGCCTATGTTCATTTCATATCATGAAAAGCTTCAGTTATGGCAATATGCTATCAATATTATAATTTCTGAATTATTGATAGTGAGGCTTCAAGCGCCCAAACCCCAGTGATGTCACGTCTATGACAAGTCTGACAAGTGGCTGAAAAGTAAAGTGTCTCATCGATGGCTTCCAACATTTGTGACACTGGTGATTAATCTGTCTAAACGTGGAGAATCTGACTCCATAGGCTGTTTAACACGCTAGAGCAACGATCTTAGCTTTGTTAGCTCCACCGGTTAAACCATCACATCTGGATCACGTAGGGTTGTTATTGCTGTTGTGTTTTTTTTTGCTCCTGTGTAAATCAGTCAGCATCAGGTGGGGATTCATCCAGGGACACAAACACTCACACTGCCACAGATCCAAGCATCAGGCCCTCTGCAATAGTCTGAGAGAGAGAGAGAGGGAGAGCGAGAGAGAGAGAGAGAGAGAGAGAGAGAGCACCAAACAAATAGAAAGTAAATACCTAAAAAAAACTGTGAATGCAGTGAAATACAGCAGGTGTGGTGGGGGTTTAATTTGATGCCTGGCTGGCGCCGGCTCTACTCACAAACAAGCCCAGGGCAATGAAATTGAGGGGGACTTGACGACGGAGGTTGTCACAGCAGGACAAGGCCACGATGAGCACAATCACCACCACCCTATTTCACAGAGAATATAGAGTGGATCGTAAATAGAAAATAAACAGGGTATCAACAGAGAAAAGCGTTCAAAATGTGAATTCACTGTGCATTATTTATGTGTACTGTAACTAACTGCTTCTGGGATTGGAAATCAGAGCAGGGTGGATGTTTTGGATTTACTTCTATAGATTTCACGGGGCGACATTTCCATTTGGTTAACTCAACAATGGAAGATTTGTAGGTGGTAAAACTGGTAAAACCATGAAAAAAAAAACAAGAAAATGTGCAGTGTCTGGACTAACTACATGTTTTGATTGGATGTGATTGCTTACATCATGGTGTAGGAGAACCAATAGTTGGACCACGTCCATTCCTTGAGAGCGTCCCTTTAATTCAATAAGAAAAGGGGAGAGGGTGTGGGGGAGGGCACCATTTGTTTGATACAGCCGGTATCGTGATGATTTTATTAAATATTAACAGAGGACAGTACATTATGCACAAGGAAACTGAATACAATTTCTGAAAAGGAGTTATTGCACCAGTGTTCCACCACATCCATTATACAAAACATATAAAGCTTTCAAACTGCTGCAAGCAAAAATATAATGTGGAAAAAATACTCCTTCACTGTAAAGTGTCCTGGGACGGTACCTCACCTGTGTTGCCTCACATATACCGGACGATGGAGGGGGTGTGAGGTGTGTGTTCAAATTTTGGGGCTTGTGCTTCGATGTGATGTTTTTTTACGCTCTATCCAACTGCTACGCTGAGAGTGGATCGATGAAGACCTGACAGGAATTCACATCTTTTGGAAGGAATTCCCTTGTGGGATGGTGACTCACCAATAGAGAAAAGCACAGATGATCCCAACTGTCACCAGAAGCTGAATCATCAAGGTCAAGTAGACCTTCCTTATGAAACCTGGACAGACAGACAGACCGATAGATAGATAGATAGATAGATAGATAGATAGATAGATAGATAGATAGATAGACAAGGAGGCAGGCAGGAACAAAATATCAGGCTGACAAACAGACACGGCAAGGGAGGCAAACAAACAGGTTGGGCTGTTTACGCCACATTTCAAAATGTTTCTGTATTCATTGAACCCACATTTCATCCTCTCATTTTAAATGATTTGTGCTGTGTGGGAGGTGAAGAGCTCAGCAGGGTACAGCAGAGAGCAGGGAACAATTTTCAATTTCAAATCAATTTCAAGAAAACATTGCAAAGCAAATATTGTTTATTCTGGTCCCAGCTCTGAACACACATGCATGGACACATGCTCTTATACCCAACACACAAACAAA
>OOFE01049966.1:17506-29495 GCA_900323365.1 Monocentris japonica
TCCTTCTCCTTTCTCTTTCTCACTCTGTCCATTGCTCCCTCCTTCCCTCACCAGCAGCCCTCACCTCTTCTTACGGCAGCGTCACTGAAGCAGTTTTCATCCTGAAAGCCTTGGGAGTAGTCGGGCGGTGCTTCACCAAACTGCTGCCCATCCCCAGCTGCTGGGCCCTCGGGATGGACCATGTTGTCATAGGGGCCGGGAGGAGAGACCACTGCAATGCTGCCCTTTCCAACCTGATGAATCCAAACAGAGACACCGGAGCGGGGTTCAAATCACCTTTGACCCAATAAAAAAGGCTCTTATATCCAATCTTATATAGAGGAACTAGCATAGCTGAATGCTCCGTCATGTGACTTGCATCTTGAAATGAATGAATGAATGAAAGGGAACTGACCTGGTAGCTCATCCCTGGGTTAGGGCTCTGACCATAGTCCTGGACATTATAAGGCGGGGGACGAGGTCCATAGCCATCCTTACTGCTGCCATTAGTTTGGTCCATTCTACCCAAAAGTTAACTGAAACTTTCAATGAATGAGAAAAAAAAAAACAGAATATAGAGAGAATATAGAGAAGAGATGTGAAAAAGAAGTTAGGAAACACAGGTATCCTTTTGAGACAATGGAGACAAACGGGACAATGTCAGTGTGGATCAAATAAGTGGGTGATTATTAACTAATGTATCACACAAATACTGCTGCCCATGTACTATGGCCTTAAGGTTCCATCTAACAGCTCTATGGGTATTTTATGATAAGATAGGGTGTGTTTGATTGATCTCTAAGGGAATATCACCGACTATAAACCACCGACTGCTAGAGATTAGAGCGACAAGTTTCCTTTTACATTACTACACAATGAGCAACTCTATGATACATAACAGTTATAATAACATTAACTGCAACAACATTGGCCACAGTCCTCACAGTAGTTTCACAGCAACGTCCACACTGTAATGTAAAGGACCGAAACATAGAGCAAGCAAAAACGTTTCCCTTCCTTATAGACACTACAGAATAATCAATATCTCCCAATGCCGCCTAAAATCACACATTCACTTTCCTGCCCTTTCTCCATTTTGCCCTACCAAACCAAACCCTGTGGTGGACAGAGAAGGGGGAAATTATATTTGAACGACATACAGTGGGGCTTGGTTTCCCAGCGCTTCAACAGCCTGAAAGGTTGACACATCGCTTGCGAGATAAGATAAATCGAGCACTTCAAAAGCGCTCCTCGTGTTTTTCAAGTTTTCAAAATGTGATCAATTACTATTTGAGTTAGGTCTGTTCACATATATCTATTAATAACAGTTCTAATCTTTTATAATGTCCCCTACCTCTGGTGTGACACCCAGAAATCTGCTCGGCTGCTCTTCCTGCAGTGTTGGTTCACCTTGAGGGCAAAGTCTACCTGCTATCAGTCTGTTCCCACAGAGACAGGACTTTAGCTCCAGGGAGAAAGGATGTCTCCCTCATCAGGCTCAACAGGCTATTCAGATGAAGTTCTTAAAATGTCATTAAATGAACCAGGCCGGTACTTTGTCAGAGCAAATCCTGTCTTTATCTTTTCCTCTGTCAATACTGATCCAGGGGCCTTTTAAAAAAAATGTTAATACAGGAGCTTTCACACACTTCGGCAGAGATTTTTATTTTTAATTTTTAATTTCCTGTGATGATACATCATTAGTCTGCTGTGTGTGATGAGAACGTAACACTTCATCTTATGGCATGTAGGAGTACAGCTGAGAGTAACTAAAGTGAAACTAAACACAGTACAATGGCACCTTTGGAAAGCCTGTCAGTCACGTGACCTTCATGACTCACCTCTGTTAAGCATCGATAGGAGCCTCACATGTAGATCATCCAGGGATGGACAGATGAGTGGATATGCCATTCATGCTACAAAACCTACAGAGAGCGATTCTGGATAATGCGTAGCAGGAAGGAATATCAAAAGACATACTGTATGCTGACATATTATAAAATGAATGTAGGCTAACACAGTCTTAGTGTTTCTCAGTGGAGTGTGAAGGCTTAAACTAGCCAAGGATGAACGCATACAGCATTCATACAAAAGCATAGCTCAAGTAATTTGTGGTTTCCAATTCTTGGCCTTGATTACATTTAATTTAAAATACTAATAACTAATAACATTTAAAACTTGTACTGTAATGGTCAAGGCGATGATGACTGAACACCTACTGAGTCCTCTAGATGGCATTCCAACATCTTTTCAAGTCGTGGATGAGCATGCAAAGAAGAAGAAAAAAGCACTGCCTCTCCATGGGTTTTCATTCAGACGATTAAGACATTGGAGAGAGTTTAGATGATGTCATGGTGCCTTGATGCTGAAATGAATAAATAGTAAATTCACTGCATCAATGGGCATCATTGCAAAGAGTTTCAACCAGGCGTTAGCTTTGACCCAATCATTGGACAACAGCATCAGTATTCATATAGCAAACAAACACTGGGGGGCACTAGTCTCCTGTGCAGCTCCTACTAATTGCTGTGGTTGTGAAAATTGGTTGTGAAGCCCTCACTCCCACACCCACACCCCCCTCTTCATTTTAACTGCTGGATCAAATCTGAATTTTGTTTGACCTATGTGACATGCAATGTTTCCATTTCTGTCAAAGCATGGAAAAAAACAAGTCAAAATCTCATTGTTGTCTGTTTAGACAGGAATAGACAGCAATTTAAAGGAAAACACAACAACAACAACAACAAAAAATTGGAACCGTGAGAGTAAATGAAGCCACAGTCTGGGATGGAAGGGACAGACAGCTTTTACACTACAAATACAGATTCTCACTCTGTTCTCCGCCGATTGGTGTGTCAGTCAACACGGCTGGATTTGAACTGCCTGCTCGAATCTGATGAGGCTTTCTCACCTATTCATGGGATTTGAATCAGATTTGAATAGGTTGCAAAACAAACAAGGTCACATTTGAGCAGGCAGTTTAAATCCAGCCTGTGTTGACACACCAATCAATGTGGAGCCCACTGTGAAAACGTATTTAACACAGATCTGATTGTTTCAATGCTGTCCAAACAAGAGAAACACATAGAGCTGAATCCACATGCAGCCTAATGTTCCCAATTTAGAAAGCAAAGAAAATCTGTGTCATGATAGATAGATAGATAGATAGATAGATAGATAGATGGTGGGCTTCTACACCGGCTAGCACTACACTGTGGGATGGTCTGGCATGGTAGCAATAAATCCAGCTGTGGTATTTTGCATTATGTCCAGTAAAAATATGATGTCAGTGAACATTCCTGACATTAACATTGTGACTTACTATGGGATGAGGTTGTCTGCCAAATGACTTGCATTATCTTATTTAGCAAATGAATGCAATACAAAAGGCACAGCTGCAGTCAAACTAACTCAGTGGACATCATTAAGTGAATGAATGACTGTTATCTAGTTGATTTAATACATTACTGCAGAGACTGTAAAACTGCAGAGGAATTTATCCATATTAGAGTCACAGTTTACATTAGCCCTGTCTGCAATGAGCACTCCATTATTGAATTATAAATAGCCTCCAACAAACGTCTGTCTAGCTGTATTGAATGAGAAGCATCATCAAGCGCCTTACAGAGCTCTTACCTCGTGATTTTTTTCTACTATATTTCTTGAAATGGACCAGGATAAAAGGTATAACAATTTCATCAGTGTTTTTTTTTTTTTTAAATAATCATATTAAAGGCATATTAATGGTCCTACTCTGAGTAATTCATTCAACTTGATCTGTGAGTTGAATAAACTGTTGTTTTTAAGCTTGCTACTAATGGGGGCAAGCCTCTAGGAATAGGTTTTGCCGTTTGGCCCAGGAGTCGCCCTTTTTATGTCCCTTTCGTTGGGGTCCATGTTGAACTCTGCAAGGGTAACGTGGTACTCGATTGTAAGTGAGCTTACTTGCATGACATCCAAAGATCTCAAGGCTGACCTGCAGACGTCTGGGGTAATGGTTTAGCCCGTACCATACGCCGGACACTGAACCAAGAAGGGCTTTATGGTGGGAGTTCAGGGAAGAATCCACTGCTGAAAGAGAAACACAAGAAGGCCTGATTGATCTTTGCCAAGACCCTCCTGGACAAACCTAAATCCCTCTGGGAAAATGTTCTGTCGACCGATGAAACCAAATTAGAGCTCTTTGCCAATGCAGATCAGCGCTTTGTTTACAGACAACAAAATGAAGCCTTTAAAGAAAAGAACACCCTACCTACAGTCAAATACGGTGCCCTTAATACGTCTTCAATGTATTAAGGGCACCGTGAAATCAGAAGATTACCAAAGCATTTTGGAGTGAAATGTCGGAAGACTGGTCATAGGTCCTCCAGCAAGACAATGATCCAAAACACACATCCAAAAGCAGGCAGGAATGGCTCAAGAGAAACCATTGGACTGGTCTGGAGTGGCTAGCAACAAGTTCTGATCTGAATCCCATTGAGAAACAATGGTGAGACCTGAAATGTGCAGTTGATCAAATGAATCCTTCAAACATTGAAGAACTGGAGCAGGTTGCAATTGAAGAGTGGGAGAAACTGCCAGCAGAAAGGTGCAGGAAGCTTATTGATGGCTACAAGAAATGTTTGGAAGCATCATCATTGCCAAAGGCTGTGCAACTAAGTATTAGAAAAGGGAACAAATAATCGTGGCCATAGCCACTTTTGAATTTTGAAGCCATAAATATTTTTTATATTATTCATGTTCTTATTGATTGATCATGTGCTGTCAATGTGGTGTCAATTTTAGCCACATAGCCAGGGCTCAACCTGTCACACTTACACTATAGGCTCTTATCCTTCTCTTTGCTGATCTGGACATCACAGATGGATCAGAACATGTTCTGACTGCTGTGTTTTGTATGGACGCTAGGATGCTGAGTTTGGGATGTTGGGGCTGACTTAGAGTGGAGGGAGTGTCGTGATGCCACTAAAGGAGCGAGGCAAAGTTTCGCCAAAGCTCTGGCGGTCTGACAGGCTGGGCACCCACTGCCAGCTCAGATATAGGGTGGAGAACTATGGAATCCCTTGAGGTCTTGTGCAAGCGTCATCATGGAAAGTCCACCTCTTATGGTAGTCTTGGTGCAGACATACCATTTGGAGATTGCAATAACAGGTTTATACGCCAAATTTATGATGCCAAAGTAAAAAAAATATGGATAAGGACGATGGGATGAACCCCTGACTAGCTCAGATATTATAGCTTTGCCTGCTATGTGACACAGATCCAATCTTTTCACTGCTGTTTCGACATGAACATCTCACATGGATATTTTTTTCTGTTTGGACAGCAATGAAAAGATCAGATCCATGTGACATATGCAGAAATATCAAAGTCAAGTTGGTTGTGCGCTGGGAAAGTAATTCAGGAGGTTTTCCTGTGGAAGGGAAAGGAAACAGAGGTGAGCAGAGGATTGACTGAAGCTGACGGGACACAACGTAGGCCGTTCTACTGATGTTTATCACCGTATGGAGAGCAGATATGATATTTTCATGCATTTCAGCATATAGGCTATGTATACAGTATTAAGTAGAATCTGAAATATTAATTATTTTCCTCTCAGTGTGTAAACAGACAAATCCATCAAAATTGGATTTATTTTCAAATGAAATGTGAAGTTTAATTGATGAATGAAATTGCAAATGGATGAGACTGTGTCTCCAATCCAATCTGGTAGATGATCAAGGTCACAGAAGCCCAGATATGATGTGAAGTCAAAGCCGGCAGTGTGAAGTAGTGAAAGACAGTGAACAGTCCAATGACTGACTGACGTTTGAGAGACACATCTGTGAGGAGGCCACTCAGCCATTTTCCACTGTCAGATGCTCCCTGTCAAAAATCGGGGAGAGAAGATTTAAGTTTGGGTCTTTTCTTCCCTGACAGAATGTATTCAAACAGAGAAAATGGATTTCACATAAGCCATGACAACCAAGGAACAATAACTGACAGTGGCATTTCAGTGTGGTTTTGGCTGTGACAAGAAAAACCACTGCTGCCACCATTTAGCGGTCAAATGTCAATATGTCAGCCTGTTCTTATCTCGGCTTTATGACAAAACTTGTTTGGTTATTAATCGGAAATATGGAAGTTAGATCATTTATTTGACTGGGAGACCAACTCGGATTATTAATTTATTAATTCATTTAGTATTTATTTATGAATGGAGTGAAGCCTGCAAAGCTAGTTCAGGCAACGCTACAGCTCAGTCAGCTGATGTGTCAGCTGAGCTCAGGTGTTGCCATTGCAGCTCATTCTCTGCTGCTGCTTACCCTGCTGCACTGTGTTGCTCTGTTGCTGCTACTGCTGCACATGAATCTAACAGCCTATAACTACCCAGCATCCACCTGTGGGCTCTGGTTCATAGCTCCACTAAGGGGGGATGCTATCGATCTCTCTCTCTGCCTCACTTGGCTGGCTAAATTACATTGCACAAAGGGCGATGCAACACAGCCTTGATGCCAAAATAAAATCTGTATTTACATTTATTCTCAGTATTTTTTTCATAATCAGTAGGTGAGTTGTTTTTGCCTTTTATGTGCACAGAAAGATCTTGGAACCAGTGTTGTGCTTGTACTACATTACTTGTTACTTGTTCTCATTTAAAAAGTAATATTATTTTATTCATTACTTGCTGAGAGTGCCTATTTGTAACACTACTCGCTATATGTTTTTGTTGCCCCCAGAACTGCTCTTGACAAGACTCGGGTCTTTCAATGCATGGAACAGATTTCTCCACATGTTCTACCAATCTGTTGTGGCCTGCTGCTGTTCTGTGCAGCATTACAGGGGACACAGGCAGGATAAACAAACTGGTGATAAAGGCAGGTTCTGTTGTGAGGCTGAGCCTGGACACCCTGGGGCAGGAGCAAAGGGGAGGATGAGGACTACCTAGACAACACCTCCCACCCCCTCCATGGTGACCTGATGCAGCTTCGGAGAACCTTCATCCTCTGCCTCATCCCCCCAAGGTCCAACACAGATCGCTTTAGGCGCTCTTTTCTGCCGACTGCCATCAGACTGTGCAATGCTTCCTGCCCAAACGGCTCCAGTCTCAGCCAGCTGGGAGGGTGCTGAAGCAGAACGACTGCATGCCTACATGAACAATCCTGGATTGCTTTTTGCTTTCCTATGCTTGGGACTATTCTAAATGGCAACTACTTGCACTGTTTTCTGATCTGTACATACTTCTGCCCATTCTCTGCCTTTAAGTCGGTACAAATGGTACATCGTCTGTACATTTGGCACCTCCGTACAGTTTTGGTAAGGTTAGCTAGCTTCTTAGCCTGCTTGTTTTAATTTATCATAGAGATTAGCGTTATGTTATAGTAGCTCATATGAGCCACTAATGTTGCGGTTGCAAACATATATTTTAGCATAAATGTAGATGTATGGTTAGCTGTATTACATTAAATCCTCACAACAACTATGTGTTCATTCATCTTTGTGCTGTATTTGCTGTAACCATTGCATAGTGATATGTGACAAGGTGAAAAAGTAAGAGGGGATTTATCAGTAGCGGTGCTTATAAATGGCTCAACTAGAAGATTTGTATCGATGGTGAATGAATAGGGGGTGAATTGTGGAACAGCATTATGTGAAAGAGGAAAAAATAATTTGATCAAATAACGACGGCTTATAGAATTATAAATAATTTATAAGTTATAAATTAGATATTATATTATTGGTGAAAAGTAGGGTAATCTTTCATCTGCGTTTTATTGCGTGACCTGGTCATGTGATGTACTGCAATGTGAACAGGCTGCTGGTAATAGTACACTGAATCATCAGTACAGTGTACAGTATGTAGTAGGTTAGTGTACAGTGCAGTTCAATATTCCTTGCAGGACAAATAGCATCATGTCTGACACACTTTCCCCTCCCCTTCGGTTTCATGCGAGAGTCAGCTTCTCTTCCTTCAGAGCATGCTCAATAAAAAAAATCCCAAATGTCAAGTTCCCATGATTTATCACATAGTCCTAAACTGTGAGCTTGTATATTATCCCCAAACATTTCCTTGACAATAATAAATGTCACGTATGAATTTATGGCCCATAACTGCAGTTCTTTCTCCATCGCTCTCTCATTATGTAGCAATATAAGTATTCTGATCAGTGCTTACAGGCACCATCTTTTTTTTTCAAGAGTTTCCTCCTGTGCCAGGTATTTTATGCAGGTGGAATCTAAACTGCATATTATCTGATATTGTAAGACTGCAAGCCATGTGTCTTACTCTTTTATTAGAAACAAAACACAAAGGAGAATCAATCAGTGCTGCAGTATATCAGGTTAACCACAGGTGGTACTCTTAGAAAAAGGCTTTCAAAATGAAAATGTAAAGGATTTTTTAATTGCACACACCTTAGTTACATATTGGCTCTTGGTTTGTAAATCAAAAATGCCCATTGTAGAATGCTTACCCACAGTGGAGTTTTTGTTTTGGTCTATATAATTTCCCTATTTAGTATAAACCACCCTTCCATCCATTACTTTAAATCTAGCATCATGATGAACACAAGCGCCCAGAAATATTTTATCCAGCATGAAAATCTATATTTTCCAAGTGCTTCTTGGTGTACCATTTTAATTGCCCATATTACTGTTTGTTGTGTATACAGCCAGTGAGACCTTGTTTGTTATTGTGGTGGGCAAATACAAGACCAGGAGATGAAGAGGGGTTGAGAGAGTGAAAGAATGAGTGAGTGTAAGAGAAAGAAAGAGAGCAGAAATGCTGTTCAGTTGTTCTGGGCCCCTGAATAAAATATTTCATGTGCTGTTTCAATTAGAGAGCCCAATTTCTCACTCACAAGCTAGAGTGATCAAAAGGAAGCTCTTCTGTTCTGTACTGGAGTTTCTTCTCCCTTGATTTTCCTGAGGGGATTTTTGGGGAGCGTAGGAGTTTTATGACTGCTGTGATTGAGGCTGTGAGAGCTGAAGAAATTACTATAATAGATTGTGTAGTTTAAAACCACAGTCATGTTCTCTGAAAGCTCATCCCTCCATCCATGAGAAAATCATACATTAAGAGTTTCCATTTGATGCCTTAAGGATTTGGCTCTGCGGGAGCAGTGATTTTCTGCAGCGGAGAATGCCATTTACGATAGATGTGATGGTTTGGTCAAAAGCATCTTATTCAATGAGCATAAAACATCTGTAGTGGGTAGTCTCTACCTACACATCACCCATCTATTTCCATAAGGAGAGTGTCAGGCATTAGAAGGTGAAGGTCAGACATCCCCTCAGCAATTTCATTGACGCAATTAGAAAAGCTTTTCATGTGCTGAGAAGGGCTTTAGAGTGCATGATGGTGGTTTACTATATATATATGATATATAACTATGATATAGATCTGGCTTAAGGTTCACCATCCAGGCAAACTCTGTTCTGCGTTTCCAGTGCAGATGAGGTGCTATGAGCACTTGCCAAACTTGCAAGAAGAAGAGGGAGCATATACTTTTTCCAGTGTATATACATGTTATACAGACTATTCCTTTAACAGACACACAGTAAGCATGTGTTATAATCTAAACATACATTTAGCCTATAGGGGTTTTCATCCTGTATTGCATCCTCATGTATTAATATTATATTTCTGGAATTGATGCTAGGATTATTGAGTTAACAATTTGGATGTGCACAGAGAGAGTTGACAGTGGTTTATGTGTGCAGCTTTTCCTTTTAAACTTCCATTTATATTCACATTGCAGGTTGTCTATTTTTAGGGAACTGTGTATCTAGATCAAATTCAAAGCATCTGTACACAGTAACAAATCTTTATGCAGTATTCACAAACACTGACCGAGGTGACAGCAAAAAGTAACATGCAGAATGAGAGGAGGAAACTAGCTGACATGTTGGCAGCTCAAGTCAGTGAGTTGACTGACTGGGCTAGAAATGGTAGAAAGAAATAGAAAGAGGTTGGGCAGTTCTGCTGTAAGCCAATGAACCAACATACTTTTGAAAAACCAAGCCACAGTCCTCTGCTTTGAGAGATGAAACATTAGAAATACGTACCTAAGAATACCTGAAGTTAGCTTTGTGTTTGTGGCGCGTTCTAGTTGCATGGGTGCAGATTATGTTGAGTAAGTGTGTGGCTTGAACATAAGGAAGTTCTGTATGGGGCGAGGAGGAGGTGATGCTAGAGACAGGACAGACGTCAGCGATAATGAGGGGTAAGGCTAAGAGAGCACCAGACTAGCTATGTCAGTTAAATAAAATATATATAAAAAATAGAAAATATTTCCTCAGTGTTGTCACGCTATGCAGGTCCAGAAAAGTGTGAAAAGCTGAAAGCATAAAAGTAGGAGGTAATATTGTTGTTCATTCCTGGTACACATGCATGTTTATGTGTGTTAGTTGTAGACCCCACTGCCATTTAATGTTGATATTATTGTTATTGTGAAGAACAATCTTCAACTGTAGCATATAGCGGCCTAGTTGACAATCTGGTACTGCCTCTATATATCATAGTTACTGACCACCAACTAAACTCTTTAAATCTTGGCAAAGAAATTTAAGGTTTAGAAATTGTATCTGATTTTGAAATGACTGGAAGCTCTCCGTGTGCAATGCAACATTACAACAGCTCATAATTTTGATTGGGATCAATTTGTATTGGCCCAAGTTTGCGCTGAAATCATTATCAATCAGTGCCCCGGCATCTGCCATCAGACCTCTGGAGCTTGTTCAGAAAGCTGCAGCTCGTCTGGTGTTCAACCGCCCCAAGTTCTCCCACACAACTACCCTTCTCCGTTCTCTACACTGGCTCCCTGTAGCAGCTCGCATCCAGTTCAACACTCTGGTGCTAGCCTATAGGGCAGTGAAAGGAACAACTCCTTCTTACCTCCAGGCTATGGTCAAGCCTTACACCCCCGCCCGACCACTTTGCTCTGCTGCCTTGAGGCGACTGGTTGCTCTGTCGCTCAGATGCCCCTGCAGCCGGACAGCAGAGTCGCTGCCCATCTTTTGGCTGGAAACCCACCTCTTTAAGAAATGCTACCCTGACCCTTCCTCTTAGCACCTGTTTATTTGTTTCACTTATTTGTCTTCGCTCTTATTTATTTGCTTCACTTATTTGTCTCATTTGTTTCGATAAAAAGTAGCACTTTTACCTTAGCACTGGTTCTGCTCTTAGATGCTTGTTTAGGAAGGAAATGCACTTACAGTTTCTGGTGACTCTGTTCTTTTGCCTTCCTAAGTTGAATGCACTTATTTTAAGTCACTTTGGATAAAAGCGTCTGCTAAATGCCTGTAATGTAATGTAATGTATTACATCCACATCAAGATGACCAAAGTCCCCTAAGTGCACTTACATTTGGCTTAATGCCCAGATCCTCTATCAAATGTACCTCAGTGCACTATATACACTCACCGGCCACTTTATTAGGTACACCTTGCTCGTTGGACCCCCTTTTGCCTTCAGAACTGCCTTAATTCTTCGTGGCATACTTTCAACAAGGTGTTGGAAACATTCCTCAGAGATTTTGGTCCATATTGACATGATAGCATCACGCAGTTGCTGCAGATTTGTCGGCTGCACATCCATGATGCGAATCTCCCATTCTACCACATCCCAAAGGTGCTCTATTGGATTGAGATCTGGTGACTGTGGAGGCCATTGGAGTACAGTGAACTCATTGTCATGTTCAAGAAACCAGTTTGAGATGATTTGAGCCTTGTGACATGGTGCATTATCCTGCTGGAAGTAGCCATCAGAAGATGGGTACACTGTGGTCATAAAGGGATGGACATGGTCCGCAACAATACTTAGGTAGGCTGTGGCATTTAAACCATGCTCAATTGGTACTAAGGGGCCCAAAGTTTTTTATTGTCCAATTTTGATGAGCCTGTGCGAAGTGTAGCCTCAGTTTCCTGTTCTTAGCTGACAGGAGTGGCACCCGGTGTGGTCTTCTGCTGCTGTAGCCCATCTGCTTCAAGGTTCGACGTGTTGTGCGTTCAGAGATGGTATTCTGCATAC
>OOFE01049968.1:0-21250 GCA_900323365.1 Monocentris japonica
CGTATTCCCTCCACAGCCATGACCCAAACAAACTGCCTCACGGGTTTACGCAGGAATATCCGGAGACGTCCGAAATACAATCCCATCCCTTCCAACACCGGGAGGTAAGAGGCTTCATATCCAAAGTTTTTTTTTCCTACATGCACAGCCTTCATCAAGGAACCCTAAATAGGTCTGTCTTAGACTGCAGACCCGACTTTGGTAAGACTGCATCTCCAACAGCCCCATCTGAGAGGGTTTTGTTGTTAGTACAGCATTATAAAACTGTCTGTTCTGTAGATGGGGTGGCAATAACAGCGGGGAGAGTGGAATCTATAATCTCTGATGCCTAGGCGGTAGTAGAATACTGAAATTAAACTATTCCTCATTTTTCCCCCTGGAAGCCCTTCAAGGGCCCCTGCAGGGCCCCACACCACACTTTGGGAACCGCTGGCAGACACTGGAAGATATTGGCGGCCAAACATATTCTCAATGTTTGCTAGGTTTTAACATGATAGTCTGTACATGTGTTGGCCTTTGTTTCCTCACAGACTATTCTCAGCCTCAGTTCTTCCCACAATTACCTCCTCACAACTCCCTGCCAATGGCTACAAGTGGGAGTTCATGGGAAACGAGGGGGAATGGACGGAATACCAAGCACATGTGAGTATAAGGTATCCAAGAACTTCAGGTTGACACGATGATGTGTCCAGCAGTAGTAGTACTGTAGCTTGGTATACTTTTTTAAGATATTTAACTTTTATTCTTCATTTGTTCCAATAGAAATGACTGTTGGATTAATGTCTGTTTGTGTGTAGATATGTACACTTGACAGCGCTGCCATTGAGAGACAGCACCAGCAGAATCCGCAGGGACAGCTACACTTCAGGATCAAAGGATACTCATACACCCTGGATTTCTCAGGTAACACACACACTCACACAGCTCCTATAGTCTCCCATTCCTTTTGCTAAAGACATATTGCCACAAAAATATTCTCTACAGTACTTCATCATTAAACTGACTCTGATGTTCATAGGAATGTGTCAAATCAATAACAATATTGGAACTAGAAGAGCAGTGAGGAGGACGGCTGTCTATGGAAGTCAACAGAAGAGCAGGTAAGGAGAGGCAACACTGAGTTGTGTGAAAATTAAAATGTATTTACAAAATCAGAGTGTGATCATAATGGTGCTTTCAACTGAAATCTGACAAATAAAATAAAATAAAGCCACGTGTCTGTAAATAAAAGATGAGTGTTTCTATTGTGCAGTACAGTGCCACGGTGGCAGTTCCAAGATATCGATGGAGCATGGAAAGATTATACCAAAGTAAGACAGCTTTTTTTTTTTCATGTCTACTTTTGCAAAATGTGATGCTTTATTTATGAGATGTGGTCATGTATACTCACATCCTTGTAAAGTATGAATCGCAAAGCAACGACGATCGAATACACTCACCCTCAAATCACATCATTGCCATCTAGAAACTTGTGGACATGCAGTTGTTACAGTAATCAAGACTAAAAAGAAAACTATTTGACAGCGTGGTGTTGGTCTCTCAATATGTCAGCACTGCCACTAGGAAATACCTGTGTGTCAAGTCTGAACCAGGCACAGAGCTGGGAACTTTCCAAATCGAGTTCAAGGTTCACACAGTAAAAAAATACTTCAATATGAAGTTCTACACACATTGGTATTATTGTTTTGGACGCAGCACAGACTTATTTTAGTCTCAGCATGCCCGGATTTGCTAGCCCCTTGGTTCTGAACTAACAAGGCTAAAAAGCAATGATACAGATTAAGGATTGGACCAAGCCATTTATCCATGTGCCTCATTCCCCTCTCCCTCTTGTAGGGACGTGGTGAATGCAGTGTTTCCAGTCAGGACATCGAGATCCAGTACCAGCAGAACCCACACGGCACCATGAGGTTTACTACCATGAACTTTAGCTATGAGCTCAACTTCTCAGGTGAGCTGCAACCCTGTTGAAAGGCAGTTTCTCCCCACTGATTTCATTGTATGTTATAATGCATGTTAACCGATCATATGACTTGTGCTGACGCAGTTAAGACCAAAAGTCCACACTGACTTGGCGTCTGGTCTTTTGCAGCCATGACTCAGAGGAACCTGTCGACCAACACCAGCAGACCAGTGCAACGCCTCCATCAGTGACTAATGTCAACTTAACGTTGATCCTACCAATTCGTCAGGAAAGCCTCTTACCTCACCCCTGCCCCAGGTGCTCACCTGTTGCTATACTGGATTGGTTCGATCACATTTCTTGTATGCTGCCTCTCTGCTTTCCGTTTACAGAATAAGCCTACAAAGAAAAGTAATTTAAATAAGGAGCATTCACTACAAAGTGCAAGGGAAAACTAAATAGTCGTTATATCAACATGGATTATATCTTATAATGCACTTTACCCAAATGTAATTTTTTACTATCTGGCACAATGAGAAAAACTTTGTTCACCTATTCAATAATCTCACGTTACTGTATTTCGTTGGTTTTTTTTAGCCTAAATCCAAAGATAAATTTTGATGTTTTATATAATCCTGCCTATTGTGCAAGTGGCCATCAGTCAAGCAGCACGTGGAGTATTTCTTTAAAATATTACTACTGCTGCTGTACTGAACTGCCTTATGGTAAATGCACTTTTGTTATCCTCACTCTTTCCAAATAAAGGTGACTTTCCAGCGTCAAAAGCAAAGCATTTTAAAGCCATCACACAAATAATGCCCACCCTTTGAGAATATTAAATTGTGTATTTTCTGATGTATGTACAGATTTTCATTGAACCACCTCAGAACAGCACCTTAACACACAAGACAAGGTTCATAGAGGCCACACTACACATAGTTGACAGCAGTAGTATACAAAGGATCAGAAGTCTTGTAGAAGAATAAGCTTTTGTTTTCTGCTTTGGGATGTTTTCTGCCAGGATATGTGATATACGCTCCAAAGATCATGTCCCGTCCACAATCAAATTAAAATTGTGGTCTAAATCTGCAGAGGTAAAAAGGATTCACCCCACAACAGACACCTTTGAAGTCCTGCTTGACCAATGGGGAGAGGAACAGAACCTGAAGGGTTGTCTTCAAAATCAAATCGATCTAATAAAAGGTTATACTTCAGCGTGTTAATACCTATCAGCATTTTGTCAGCAACACAATGTGATCAAGGTGCATCTGAAACCCCCAAAATGGCAGGATTCTCCCCAAAAACGTGCAGATTTAGAGTGAGAGCACATTAATTTGTAACCGTTTAGGAAATCTCACAGACCGACACAGAAGGCTGCCTGAGCCAATTGAAATGCACACCAGGTGTCCCCTCAACCACCCATAAGGATTATTGCACACCACTCCTCTAAGGCCTCTCAATCATTATCACAAGAACATAAAAATACCCTCGCAGAGTGCTCCATTTTTAAATAACCATATATATTATTCAGAATATCAACAGCCCGCGTAGGCTGAAAAGTGCTCACATCAAAATATATAAAGAATGTGATATCTTCATTGTATACAATCATGTAACAGAAATTATACATTGAATGATCTTGACTGCCTCAAAAAAAAAAAAAAGGTTTGCTTCATCAGAGAAACTCTGGTTTGATGTATGGAATAAAACATTGGTCAGTGGAATCATTGGGAATCATTAGAAATAGGCTGAAATAGATCTTTTGTGGTCAGTTCAGTAACCACTTCAGAAGCAACACGAGAAGCAAACTGGCAGCTGCTTCAGGAAAAAAAATGTCAATTAGATGGTGTCTATATCTAGTTTTAATCTTCGTAGAATTTTGCTGTAGGAAAAATATGTACCCATGTAAGGCACAACAGCCTAAGCAGCACATATGGTCCTTGTCCACCACCTTCCTTTAGCATCTCATGAGAGGACCTACTGCATACATCCTATTCCAGTATCATCAGAAAAATGGCCTTTGAATATACCGTACTGCATTTGAATGATAAAAGACCAGAGGGGAAAATGAAGACAAGACTAGACACAGGATGTCTCATCATCAGTCCAATTTGAGTTCACAAAATGGAGGCTACTGCTGCTGCAGAGGAACAGTTACCATGGAGACAGACCTCAAAGGGGTTACTTGGTTTGCCCTGTCTAAGCCGCATCAGTTCGGCTGCCGATTCTCTACACCCCTTTCAGATTGTCTCAATGGAGGAGGCTTCTGGATGCAGATCAGTGACTATAGGCTTGTCAGTGCTACATGTCATGCTACCTCCCACTGGGCTCAGACATTTTGGTGTATTCTTTGTTTACAAGCCAACCCTCTGATCACATGCAGCATGTCTTGAAATAGCATGTCTTGAAATAGTCAGGAAAAGCAAAAAGCATGTCCAAAAATCCAGACGCAATGAGAGCAACTAAGCAGATGTACACCAGAGAAACCATGTTTTACGTCTCAGGTAAATGTCTAACGGGGTTAAGGGTTGGTTCTGATGCGATTCATTCAGGAAGTGAAATCAATTTCCATTCAATCCAATCATGATCACACATTTGAACACGTCTTCCTGAACAAACCAAGTTGGAATAAACCTCAACCCATGACAATTACAATCCCAAGTGTGTCAAGTACAAAACAGTAGGAAACACCCAGCATTGCTAAGAACATAGTACAGAATATGAAGTTATTTTGTCCTTCTGGTCAAGTAGTTCAGTAGAATTCAGGTGCAGGATACTTGCTGAGGCCCAGTGGCCAGTCGAATGGGAGCAAGAGTCAAGAGTTGCAGTTCAAACCAGGTCAAATTAAAAACACAGACAGCAACGTCTTCAACAGGATTGATCATTTTCACATTCAACCAGAGTGTCTTTTACAGCGGGAATTCAAGTCTCCTCTGTCTACAGTCATTAAAAGAATATATTGATTGCGGCATCTTTTCATTTACATTTAGCCAAATAAGTCTTTGAGATCATTGTTGACAGACGCACTATGTTTAAGCCCACCACCGGCAGCAGACTGAGAAAAGTTCTGTGGGCTGAAAAAAGGGTTTGCCTGCATCCCAAAGCCGCTGGGCACGCCTCCCATGCCTACTGACGCACCCTGGAGCTGAGGAGTCTGAGTGGTCTGGGCCGAGCCAAACTGATTGAGCCAAGGGGTGCTGGTGCCAGGGGTGGCCTTGGGACCCATTTGGTTGAGGCTGACTTTGGGCTTGCTGGGGGTGAAGAGATTGTCCAAGGCTGACATGTCAGGGGCTATATTCGTCTGCCCTAGGGGTCCTTGATTCTGGGTGAGGGCGCCGAAGTTTGGGGTGCTGGTGGTGGTGGCCATGCCCCCGTAGAGGCTGGGGCCTGCAGGGCGCATACCCATGCCCATGACCCCTGCCTGGAAGCCCATGGCTGGGTTGAAGCCATTTGAGACTGGAGCGCCCATGGAGCCGACCATGGGGCTGGGGGTTGGGAAGGTAGAGATGGTGGTGCCCTGGATGGGGGCTGGTCGTGCTGTGTTGGCCAAGGACAAGCTGTTCAGAGACGTCATGCTGTTGAGAAGGCTGCTGGTCAGGTCCTTAGCCTGCCAAATGAAACGGGGGAAAGATGAATCTTCAGAAGTGGAGAGTGTGTGAGCATGAGCATGTGTTTGTGTACACGTGTGTTTGTGTTACCTGTGCGGTGCTGGTGGCTGGTTTGATAGCCTGTGGTGCTAATGGCTGCTGGTTTCTCAGTTTGGTTGCTTGCTCCTGCTCCTTAGCCAAACGCTGCTTCTCCTCTAGAGTCAGAGACATCTAGGGAAAGAGGAGACACGTGGAAAGAGCGAGGAGAAAGAGAGATAGGAGAAAAAACATCAACAAACTGGGCCAAATGCTAATTGAGACAAATTAAAATGTGTGCTGTTGAGGTGTGACATTGTTGCCATACTCTATTAGGTTGGGAGGCTGGTGTTGAAGATCCGTTTTCTTTCCCATTAACTCCTGTGCTGCCAAAGATATCATCAATCTGAAAGCAGATGAAAAAGGGAGTCAATGCAGTACAGATGTACATGCATCTAATTTACCAGTTTAACTGTTACAATCCAACAGTTAAAAAAGGAGGAGCATCAAGACACAAATTAACGTCTTTATTGCATGGTGAGTTTAGCCATCTTCTCTGATCCATTTCTTGGTTGTCATGAAAGTGACCTCTCACCTGGTTGCCAGGACTGGGTGTGCTCTTGGTCTCCTCTGATTGGTTCCCCTGGTTGGAGATGTTCATGCTCCTGTTAAGGGAGAAAACAGTGAACAAAGTCAAGAGAGTAGACTGAATATGAACAGAGGCATTTGTACAACCTGGCTATTCATACCAGCATCATCATCATACAGCCGGTAGTGATTACTCTTTACTTTCATTACTCTATTGCAAGATAGATCCAATTACCCCTATTGTCTAAAATCCCCATAAATATTTATGGCCATTTGATATTTAATCAGAGGGAATAATAGGGCATCGATAGTGTTGGGACAGACACCTATGTTGTTCCTGCATGGCGTGCAGCTGCTCCAGTTTGGTCTTGTGTTCAGCCTCCATACGACTCAGCATGTCCCGGATCACGACCATGAATGAGTTAAACTGAAACACACAACACACCAGATCAGATTAAAAGGAAACTAAGGATGCCCGTGGGGAAAATGAGTCACTGCAGCAACAGAACATCATCTCATAACCTTTGAACAGTTTAGAACAATGACCAATAGCCACTCTGTTTCAGTAGGTTATTGTTTTGACTGATTGTTTTTTCATTATTTTCTTGTGTTTCTTGTGTATTATTATTGTTTTAATATGATTGCAATTACTATTACTTTCTCTTTTCTTTAACTTTGTTTTCGCAACATCATTGCAGGGCAACCTCAACGATTCCTTAAGACTTAAATAAAGGTTGACTGAATGATATAGATAAGAACAAAGTACAAAGTACAGAAAACAATAGAACAAATAATTACAGCAAAATCACATACTGAAGATAATACAACAAATAAAGATGAAAGGTCTTCATTGCCAGATTTAGAGGTTAGCAGATCTACAATTAACAGCATAAACACAGAGTGTTCAAAGGTGCATCGTTGGTTCTCCACATTATTAGATGAGCAGATGTGCAAGTGTGCACTGCTAGCAGTTCATATTATCAGGTTTACAGATGAAACAACATATGTAAAAAAAATGTCTAGATGTGCATTTTAAGCTCAGTGAATAAGAGGCATAGAGGCTGATAAAATGTAAAATCTAATTGTGTGAGTGTGTGTGTGTGTGTGTTTGTGGTTGGCTGTGTGTACCTGGTTAAGGTTGAGGTTGTTGTCTATACTAAGAGAGACGAGGTGAGGCAGGCTCTTGGACGCAAGGTGTTCTTTGGGGATGCCCAGCTTCTTATGGGTGAAGGTGCACTTATAGATCCCTGGGGAAACAAAAAATCAAATAACCAACCCTGCAACCAACCCAGAGGTCGCTCAATTGTTTCACATCCTCATTTGTAGAGCGGAGAGTCTCTCCTTTGCTTACCGAGGATGCCCATGAGTACTGCTGGTTCTTTAGAGGGGATCTGTTGTAGGAAGGGCAGGATCTCATCAATGACAAACCACTTGTCAAGATATTCCAAAATCTTCCCCAGACACACCAGAGAGTTCACCCGCACCTACACAGAAGATGCAGGTAGACTCAGCATTTATATGCATCATACACAGTTAAATACAGTACCACTGTTGCAACAATATCAAAGAGGTAACACCATTTTGAGAGACTGATTCAATTCAATTGGCAGCAGCTATTTTACAGGAAATGGGGTAGAGTAAGAGGGGTAGTAGTGTTAGAAAAGGATGAACGCAAAAAGTGCAGATAAATGAGACGTGACTACAGTAAAGGATAAGTTGGGTCGAGGTAGATGGGTTGAAAGGGACAGTGAGAAAGAAGAAACGGAGAAGTCTGACGGAAACTGACCGCTAGTGAGGAAGTCTGTAGGCAGGCTGATTTGATGCGAGGGATGAGGGAGTTCTTCATGGAGGGGTAGTCGATCAGGTTGGCAAACGTAGGGATTATGTTCAGGCACAGTTCCTGGTAGGCCACAGATGACAAAATGCTATGAAATATAACATCTCTATGATGGTCGATTCAAGATAACCTGGAAAAAAGAAAAGCTCAACCCCAGTTTTCAGAGAGGTCAAAAACCTTCAGACACATCATGAGATATTGAATATACTTAAATTCCACAGACAAAAATTGCAACACGACGACGTTCAGCTGATGATCAGGTGATGGGGCTGCCTGAACTAAAGTGAGGTTTCATTTATGACTAGCTACATGGAGAAAAACATATTTTGTGCAACTTTGAAAAATTCTTTGATAGGCATTAGTCAACATCCAATTGTGGCTGAGACCAAGAAGAGTCCAAGTGAAAACAGACACGAGACCAAGACAAGGTGATCTGAGTGGACAGAGACCGGACTTGAGTACTATAGCCCTGTAAATAGGCATTAAAAAAAAAACAGGGTTTTCTGATGCACAATTAGCCTTACTATATTCAAGCATGGCTCATTCGACCATAACATATTAATTTCTAGTCCAACTAAAGTCCAACCACCTATCAATCTTCTGTCACTATTTTTTATATACTTTATTAATCTCCTAAGGAGGAAAAGTCTCTTTTCACCCTCTAGTGGGTGTGCAGGATCAGCCAGCTAACACGGCTCCCATGGAGTGGGTAGAGGATAAGTAAGTATAAGTCTTGCTCAAGGATACTTTTGCTGCCACATGGGGGATCAAACCCTGGCCCTCCAGTTGTGGGACAACCTCACTAACTACTAGGACATCATGCTGCCCCCCTGTTTAGGGTGATGTTTCCCGTCCACTGATCAAGAGGTCAGCTTTGTGGTTTCCCCACTAATAATTAAGATTAAGGTTAGGATTGAGGGTGGACTTCTGTCCTGCAACCTGTACCTGGATCTGTACAGAGGGGGCCTCCAGAGCTCGGTAGACCATAGGCAGCACGCTGTTCTTGATGTCTTCTGCTGGCGTCTTGGTCAGAAGCAGGTCCATCTTCTGCAGGAAGATCAGCAGGATCTGCACAGCACAGGGGCACAGTTAAGAAAATAAAGAATCAAAAGCAAGAGACATCTATCCCCTCTTCTACTGGTGATTAAGGTGGTGAGTAGAAGTGAAGGGAGACTATAATTTCAGTGGGTTTAATAACTTTTTTAGTATTACAGAAGACACAAGTAGATCCTATTAGAGCATTTAGAGCACACAAAGACCACTCACCATATTGCTAGCCTGAGGAGGCATGGAAGGGAAAATAGAGAGAAAGACAAGTGTTTACAAAGTCCCAGACCAAGCCCAAGCATATAGAGCATGCTTTCTAGTCAGATTATACTGAACCGTGCATTGTCAATGTCAAATATCAAACACACAGATAAACAGACGACATAGATCAAGCATAGGATGAAAGAGAAAAGTCCCGTTACTCCAAATGTTTTTTGAAAAGGAGTGTGAGGAATATCTGAGAAAATTAGTAGTTTACCTTGTAAACCCATTGGACTATAATACTACAGTCACTGGACCGGACAGCTCAGTTGGTAGAGCATGAGACTCTCAGTCTCAGGGTCGTGGGTTCGATCCCCACGTAGTGTAAACTGTAACTTGTAAGTCGCTTTGGATAAAAGCGTCTGCTAAATGACTGTAATGTAATGTAATGTCACTTGAACAACCATCTTTTTGTGAGATGTGTGAATATGAGCATATGCTTTCAGTGAGTGTGTGTACCTGGATAGGCTCCTGCTGCTTGAAAACAGGCGAGAGGTCAGGCAAGATGAGGCGGAGGTACTCCTCCTTGGTGCACTCTTCGGCGATCAGCAGCACATTGGGCAGCACGAAAGGAACCATGTCGGGGTTGACAAACTCAGAGGTCAATGCCGGCAAGATTCGATACACCACGACTCTCTGAGAGAAAGGAAAGGGGAGGAGGTTGAAGAACGGATGGAGGAGGATGACTTTGAACTATAGATACTGTATGTTCAGGTCCTGTTTATTTAAAAAGCGCTTTTAACAAACAGGATTGGAATAAAGTACTTAGAAAGCAAGGGACACAAAAACAGATAAAAACAAGGATAATGAATGAGATAGAACAAGTACAACCCAAACTTTAATAAACAAGACCAGAGCTTTGATGAATTATTGAAACAAGCATTCAGACTGAAGACAAAAAAATGTCCTCACAGCAGCTTTCTAGAGTTTTCTAAAGCTGGTACGTACCAAGATATGTTCACATTCCCCATAGAAAAGCCATGTGGAGGTGATTACCTTGGGTAGTTTGGGTAGGACTTTGGGCAGGCCTTTGTAGAACTGGGACTTCTGCAGGTTGTCCCTCTGGAACAGGGAATCAAAGTACTGCAGGGTCACCGCGCCCACGTCGTCAAAGAATGGGATCTGAATTACACACACACACACACACACACACACACAAAAATGAAATGAGCTCTCAGAACAGACAATACCAACAGTAACGCATACCAAGACTATATGCCATATTATCTGAGGTGACACCGTTTGCGTATGTGTGTGTTGCAGTGACCGACAAACCTTGGTCATCTGATCGGCATCAGGCCGGACGTTGGGCGTGATGCTGAGTAGCATCTTGACATGCTCACGCACCTCCTCAGGGATCTTGTTCAACAGCGCTGGACTCATGCTGCTCAGCTACAGAATAAAAAGGTAGAGATTTCTTTTAGTTGACAAAGCTGCCTTCATAAGGGCCTCTACTTACATAATATGCTGCACACCTCTTAGGCACAGCATTAAGAGATGGATTTAGATCAATATACACTGACCAACTTTGTATTTTGTGGCGGCCGTGTTGATATTGTGGCAGTGTGCCACAGGTGGGCCTATGTATGGGAAACACTGAAACCTTTTCAGTCATGTAGCGTCTTCTTTTCTTTAGTAATCTTTTCACATTATGCCCCCTCCCTGCACTCACCTGGTCCAGTTGCCTACTGAAGCTCTTGAAGATGTCGTGCTTGTTGACCTGGAAAACAGGCTTGCCCTCGTTGAAGACGGCATGCATAACCACGCCCAGAGAGTACATGTCGGAGGCGGAGTCACAGCTGACAGACAGGATGTACTCGGGGGCCAGGTACTCGGGGTTAGGCAGGCAGAGGGGAGGGAGGTTGGGCTCCCACTCTTTACATGTGTACTTAGGCTGAAGGGGGTGAGAGGATGTGGGAGGAAATAAAGGTGTGTGAGGATACAGACTGACAGACTAACTGAACCCTGCTAACCATCAAAACAATGCATCATGCCTCTATGATATTATCGCTTTTTATCCTGTAGGCAAAGGTATTGCAAGACTAAGTTTAAATAAGAGACTTTGCACAGATAAATAAGCAAAATATTTAACCTTAAGTCTGTGTACGTACCATAGATTATTCATCTACGGCACCACTGTTTTAATATCCAGATTAAATATACCCCTGTCTCAAACACATTTTGTTTATGAAGCCAATTAATGCATGAAATACTATTACAAGTTTTATGGTAGTTGGCTTTAAACACACCTCAGCGTCTGAAGCGTTGACAGAGGAGATGCTGAAGTCAAAGCCCATGATCTTCCATGCTCCACTCTTGTTCAGGATTATGTTCTCTGGACACAGGTTGCCATGGACCATTTTCACCCCGCTGTGGAGGAAGGACAGGCCCTCCGAGATCTGAGGAGATAGAAGAGGGAACAAATAAGGAGAAATAAGAGTAAGACAGAAAAATGGTAAGAGATCAGAGAAAGAGGAGGGAGACAGGAGGAGGAGATATTGTTGTTGTTAATGTCACATTGCAATGGTTGCTAACTGATTCTATTCATAATCTGTTTTTTGTTTTTGCTTTGGCAATAAGTACTTTTGTATTTCATACCAATAAAGCACCTTAGAGCTGTGTTGAGAAGTAAGGAGGGAAGGACTGAGGAAATCAGAGTACAGACAAATAAACAAAAAGGAAATCGGAGACAGAGAAAGGAAGGAAAGCACTAAAGAGCAAGAAAAGGCAATGAAAATTATTAAGGAGGCTGAGAAAAAGTACAGACACTGAAGAAACAGAATTCATCTTCACAATGAGACAGCAAAGGAATAAACTGATTCCAAATATAACCTGGTAAAAAGCTAATTGACTTTGCAGCCTGGCAGAGCAACATCACAACATAAGGATGTGTCTGGTATTAAACTCTAAAAAGACATTACATTACAGGCATTTAGCAGACACTTTTATCCAAAGCGACTTACATTCAACATAGGAAGGCAAAAGAACTACTAGTCACCAGAAATTGTTAAGTGCATTACCTCCCTAAACAGGCATCTAAGAGCAGAACCAGTGGGGTGCAACATATAAAGGTGTTATACGTTAATAAGTGTGTGTTGCTGTGACAACTGAACTTCCCTCCAGGATAAATTAAGTACCTTTCCATCTATCTATCCAACTTCAATTGAGCAAATGGTGGTTAAGTGCTTTGCTAAAGGGCAGCTTAACAATCTGTCTATCTGTCGGCACTCTTACCTGTAGCAGGCCATATTTGGTCTCCACATCATAGAGTTTGTACTCCTTGATGTCAGTGGGCACAGGGCTGGGCAGGTTGTCCCACTGGCCCAGCACGTTGGACAGACTGGCAAACACTGGCTCTGTGCAGAACGCCAGGCAGTCCCTGAGGGCAAAATGCAGAAATAATGTATCAATCTAACTTGAAACAACAGCTCTACAATGTTGAGTCACTGAATAGACGTAGAGAATGAACTACAAGAGCAGAGGCAAAAACAGAGACAGAAAATTAAATATACTTAAGAGCTAACCGCGGTGAAAGTGGGAATGATACAAAGTGAGAGACAGAAAGAAAGAGCAAGTCAGCCTCAACCTTATTCTGCTCTCAGGGACCATGTATAATTCACGGACCAGTCTGCAGTCTTTTGATCATGACTGGCTTCTACACATACACAATAATACACACTTAATAAGGGCAAAGTGAATGAGTCAGAGCTCCTCATTTGAGGGAAAAATTGCAGCACAAGTCTGCAAGTCTATTTGTCTGCTTCTGTGTGTGTATGTGTATACTCACCGTGACTCTTCCAGAGGGTGTTGCACAGTAAGCAGTCGGGGATGACGCAATCTGGTCAGCTGTTGCACCCCTTTTTTCAGTGAGTCAATGGTCTGGTCCTTGTCAAACTTCTGGTACTTGTCAATTATCTTCTTATCAAACACAAACACCGCCACTTCCTAGAGGACAAAGGCAACATTGGGCCGAAATTAGTATCATCAAGTCCCACAGCTATTTGTGACGTGGAAAAAAGGAAACCTTGCTGGAGTTCATCAGCAGCACTAACAAAGTCACTGACCTAACAATTCAATCAACGCACGTGTGACTGAGATGGGTTAGATGGCTGAGATGGGTTGGATTCTAACACTATCACGAACACACACACACACACACACACACACCTGTTTGGTGGATTTCTTGGTGCCATTGTAGATCCTCCAGCACATGCCGGGGCCCCCGCTGGCAATGTGGCGGCCCACCTCAAACTCCCGTGTTACCGGGTTGCCCATGACAGCGCTGGTGACATCAGCGGTCACCTTGGTGACAGTGCTTTTCAGCTTGTTCAGCATGGACTCCATGTTCAGGCCTGATTTGACAACTGAGGTGGGTGAGAGACAGAGAGACAGAGAGGACCAGGACAGGAGGAGGACAGGTTAGCAGATAGAGAAATGGAAAATATAGCATGATCTAGACTGAGAGGGCTACACCACACTGGGTCAGATGTGAAAACACAACCATAGTCGTTACAGTCACTGTAAGACTATGATTTTTTCCCCCAGCGTTTTAATGAGGAGAATAATTTGCACATCAAAGCGCACACCAGTGTCCTGTGCTGGCTGTTTCAACCTAGCCCAAGCTGTCCCCAGAAGTATGAGCTACTACTTAAGAGGACAGACAAGCAACAAACTCAACCACACCATTGAAACACCTCAGTGAATTAGAAGCATGTTAGGCACTAAGATGACAGATAAAAGAGACAGAGCATGGCTGATTGGAATATATCAGTATCCATATAAATAGACATTCACTACTACTGTGTGTAGATAACAACATACATTTATTAGGTTGTATCAAACAGCACCCATCTGGCAATTTTATTTTAACTATAAACGTCATTCAGTTAATGAGAAGCTTGGCTTGTGTACCTGCCTGCTGCTGATATGTCATATCTCCCTTAAACCAAGTGATTGATGTTAACGCTCAGACACTGCCAACAACTATAACAGTGTGAAGAGCCAAAATGAGCTTACACAGAAAGAAGAGATGAAAGCAATCGATAACCATATCGTATCGGATGCTGTCAGCTTGATGATTGCTTTCTGTCAGTGTGTCTATCTTTCTTTCAGTCCTCTTCTCTCATTTTGTCAACAATAGAAAGTGGCCTTGATCCTAACCCAAAACACCAGGGCTTTATTTGAGGACTGGGGGCAGTGTTGAGAGAGTGAGGGGGTTTACAGCCTGGAATAATAAGTGTCTGAAGAAACCAGTTGCACTGGACTGTCGGACATCATTCCTACGTTTCAACGAGCCAGTGGTCATCATTGACTCTCTGACTCGGAAGAAGGGCTAGGCAAATGACAGCATGCCAAAGGAGTAAACATTTGCACAGTGCCTACCTTTAAACTGGCAGAAACTCTAATTAATCCATGTCTCAATCCGCCCTTGTGCCACTGCCCTGGGACGGGATTGGATAGGCTTTAACGCTAAGTGACAACAGCTTTGAACGCATTACGTGTCAAGAAGTTACCATGTACCATAAAACGGATCTATTTGGTCCTTACAATCATAGTTATAGTATTCAGGTTACAGCAATTGGGATATGTCAACATTAGTTACTCGCGGTCAGACGAACATCATCACTGTAACAGATGTTAGAAAATTCACCTAACCAAAACCACCTGCGCAAAACCAAGCTAGCATTATCATTAGCTTGTTAGCCATCATGACACAAGTGCAGTTTATGAACTAATTTAGCTGACGTTGAGTCAGTAGCTAGTCTAGGTGTGACACAAGTTAACAACAAAAATGACATGGCTAAAAACACGATTTTAGCGGAGGATTTGAAGCTGGGACGCTTCGCCGAATGTGTGTGATTGTCATGTCTGCCTCGATTAGGCTAACGTTAGCCGTGTTATTTATATACGCACCATCCCAAAACCAGCTCACCATTGTTAAACTAGCAATAAACAACAAATGTCTCAAAAAGCATTACATGGACTTCTTACCTAGGTAGCTCTAGATGGCTGACAACCTCATTATGTTTCTGATGTTCGACTCTATGGCTACCCCGAAACGCTATTTCATTTTAACACACCCGCTAGCTAAGCTAACTAGCCATCCGCTAAGCGAAGTAAGCTAACTGGTAACGTTACTAATGCCTATCATTACAATGACAAGACCATTTGTTTCACCAGCAAAATGTCAAAGCAAAACTTCGTACCCACCTTATTATAAAAAAAGGGTCTCAGTTATATTTTGTTCCAAGTAGACTTTCAGTAAACACAGCTGTCAGTAGTGGCTGTGAAATACAGCCTCCATGTCTTCCAACAGCGTTTGAAATAAGTTAGCTTAGCATGCTAGCCAATGAGCTTTCTTATTTCCGGGTTTTTTTCCCTGGAGTCAGATGTGTCAACAGGCAAATGACACTGAGTTTTTAATCATCCAATAAGACCAAACTGAGTTTCATCAGTGTACATACATATACATTGTACATTATCTTTTCATGTCAAACACTCCAGGCACTTTAAGTGTGTTGCATACACCAATAAAAAAGCCCTAAAGAACAAATATCAGGAAAGTCTTCTTTGATGAACATCAAGTAAAAATTTATTTGAAAATTAATTTCAGCAACAAATAAGGCATGTTTCAGCATCATAAAGTGCATCCTAATACAATAATACGCAAAGAAAAACACACCATGTGAAGTGAAATCAGTTTAGGATTAAAAGTTCAGCCTAAATTCCTTGATAAATCAGAAAAAGAAATAGTGCTTCACCAAAATTAAACATGTAGCCTAAAATGGTTATGACAGTAAATTATAGAAGTCACCTTTTATTATGCCCTTTTCAATTATTTTCAAGTGTTAATCCTCAAATTCCTAGGTCCTATAGAGGTAATGCCATATAAATAAGATGAAATAAAAGGCAATTCACTGAGTTAATGGCACTAAACAGCATTTCAAAACCCCTAAAATCAAGAGATTATATAAAATTAATTTCAACTCAGCTATTGTTAGCTTAATATATTGTTGTACCCTTTCAAATCTTTTCAAAATCTTTTCACAGAAAAAAGTTTTCTTACTCCACCTCTAACAGAATAGATACAAAAATGCTTTCAACTACAGTAGTGCTACATTTACCTGTATTTTTCCATAATAACCCTACATCATGCTACAGATAAAGTTAAAAACATAAAATGGCTGCTATATTATTGTTATTCATCATTTGATATGTAGAAATATTACTACCTGATGGAAGTGCACAGCTTTACTTTCTCAAACCATCTACATCCTAATCAACCCCAGTTACATGACTTTTAGGGAGAACACACTAAATTGATCCATATCCAGTTTCTATGCCTGTAAGAAGTATGGCAGTGTGAAATTTTTTTTCCTTTCCTCTGTAAGTTGCAACCACAGATAGATAAATGGCTGATAATACTAATGAGGTTTACCATTTCTTTGATATTTTTCATAGATTTTTATACTCATTTCATATTTGTCCCAGAACAGAAAAGACAAATGCCCTCTTTAAACACAATTCTCTCATCTACACAACAGAAAATCTGCAGAAAAACCAGCCCTCACTGAACACCACTTTTGCTGTCGTCAGCTGAGCTTCTACAGCTAAATTAACACCATTATCAATGGTTACAGGTGAGCATGTACATCATGGTTTGTAATCTTGTGCAAAAGCATTTAAAACTGTTATTATAAAGCCAGTGCCTCAAACAAACATCGAACAAATATCTTATACCCATCATTCCAGTCAAAATGCACCATCAAATTGCCATGGCCATCAGTTAAACCATATTACAGAACAAAGTCATTGGAACACACATCCAGTGCTGTCAGACAGCAGAATTATTATTTTCTCAAGAATCAATAACATATCAGATGTGAAACAGTCTCTACAAAGACATTAAATGGGATCAGGTGTCTAGGGGTTGACTTAAACTCTGTAAGCCTGTATTCCAGTCTCAAAGTATCTAGGACTGTATGGACTTCAGGATTGATTAGATCCATGATGTGTATTGAACTCTTTATCAATCAAAAGTGTAAGAACTTAGCATCAGGACTCCAACCAACTGGCTTTGTGAATATAAGCCCTGAACATCATTTAACATCAACTCCTCCAAGGCAGTCATATCCCTACCATTTGGTGCTGTGTTCTTTTAGAAGTTGCTGGAGAAGTGCTGGAGGAAGACCACGGGGTGGTGTTTCTGGAACTCTTTGACCAGCCTCCTCCTCTCCTTGACAGGCATGCTCTCATTGAGGGAGATGTCATGAAGGAGCTGCTTGAGGCTCTCCAGGGTAGCCGCCTCACGCTGGTCCTCGTACTGCTGTGGCGTCACCTGCTGGCAGAAGGTGAATGCTGCAACACACAGTGGAAAGGGGGAAGGATGTGATAGTTCAGACCAAACAAAAATATTTCATTACATCCTAGTGAAATCAGCCTTATTGTCCCCTCTTCACCACAAAATAATGCAATTTGCTCCTTGGCAAGGCCATTGAGATTTTATACGTTGTTACTGTAGGACCACATTAGGTAGGCCTCATGTGAAATTTCTATGCAAATGAGGATAGGATGTGCCTTGAAATTTTGTGCCTTGAATGCAACCACATAAAAAAGCCTGAGGTTTTGGGACTCAAAATTGCCTTGTTGCTATTACTTTATCACAGTCTGCAGGAGATGAAACCTGTAGTAAATAATGGGAAGTAGACAGGGGATGCGCCAACAGATTACGGATTATAATTGACTGACATCATTAGTCTGTTCCTGTATACAGTCATGTACATAGAAAGTTTGCAAGGTTGTGATTTATTTTTGAGTAGATCAAAATTTTACTAACAGAATGGCATGATCTACAAAGTGCAAATCCATAACTGATATTTAGGTGGCAGATGAATTGTTCTGGTTTTTCATTTGATAGTATGTTGTGCAGCCCTAGTCCTAGTTTATTTCTCTGTATTTTGCTGTATTTGACTTACTGGCAATGGAGTCAGGGTCTTTCCCCTGCTGCATAGTCCTCAGTGTTCTCCTCACAGCTTCAATCAGCGATGTGGGGGTCTAATCATGACAAGCAGAAAGCACAAAAGGAAGTAAAAAATTAGTGGTGTAATGGACCGTAGTTGATCCGTACGGACCCCCCCCCCACGGTTTGGCACGCATGTGAACCGTGAATTAATTGCAAAGTTTAACCATCATAGTGTGAAATACAGTTTTACTGCCACTGTTATTAAGTAATAATTCCCTAAATCTCGATGCAGAGTTGCAGTGAAAAGATACAGACAAGACAAATGTGTGCTGTGTTTTACTTTGAAGTGCTGAAGGATTTGATTATTAAAAAAAGCAGTTGTGTGTTCACGTGAACGGGGCATGTTGAATTCCAACGAATCAATCTGGGATGCTCGCGTTGCAAAAAGCAAAGAAGAAGAAAAAAGAAAAAAATGCAGTGACAGTCATGGCTAGCAGAGGAGCGGAAGAACTCCCGCATCATTTAAGTTGCATGTATGGGAGCATTTTGGCTTCCCTGTAAAATATAATGACGACGGAAAAAATCGTTACAGTATGAAGGCTTTGTGCCACGAGAAAGCCATATTTTATTTTTATTTTTTGCTGATCCGAAAAATGATCCGATCCGTGACTCAAAACCGTGATACGATCCGAACCGTGAGTTTTGTGATCCGTTGCACCACTATAATATAATATAAAATTTAACGCAAAGAGTAAATACTAAAATAACCTAATAGTCTTCATCTTCATCTATGAATTTTTGTAACTGGACAACAATGGGTCATTCCACTGTTTTGTGTTATGTTGGCAACAAGGCCTGAAGGTGATATCCATACAATGAAGTTTCCCTATTAAGTCATTAAGGCACAGTGCAACTTCCCCAATGTCTTCAGGTATGCATACATTCAAACCCAGGCATACAAATTCTAAAAGAAGAGCAGTTATGCAACGACAAAAGTCTACCTTCAACAGCTGAGTGTGGTTGTCCATGAGAAACAGCACCAAGGTTTCGCTCTGGACTCGTGTCAGCTCATGATTCTGGACAATGGCCTTCTGAAAGGTCCGGCTGACCAAGACCCTGTTATCAATCTGAAAGGGCAAACACCAAACAGTCAATGCTAGATTCCAAGATATCAAGTAAAGGTATAACATCCAGGAAATTAATTAAACAATATGCTGCATTGGCTATGACAGACATGGGAGCAAGTTGGTCTAGAGCAGGGGTGTCGAACCATGTGCCATGGAGGGCCGAGTGTATGCAGGTTTTCATTCCAACCAAAGACTATACCAGGTGATTTCCCTGATTAGTCCCTCCTCTCTGGTTGAGGGTGTGATAACCAGTCGGATCACCTGGTGTATTGTTCGGTTGGAACGAAAACCTGCATACTCTCGGCCCTCCATGGCACATGGTTTGACACCCATGTTCTAGGCCACGGGTGTCGAACCATGTGCCACAGAGGGCCGAGAGTATGCAGGTTTTCATTCCAACCAAAGACTACACCAGGTGATTTCCCTGATTAGTCCCTCCTCTCTGGTCGAGGGTGTGATAACCAGTTGAATCACCTGGTGTATTGTTCGGTTGGAATGAAAACCTGCATACTCTCGGCCCTCCGTGGCACATGGTTTGACACCCCTGGTCTAGAGAGAGAGTAGCCAGCTACCTGTTTGTGCAAACGGCAGGCATCTGGTTGAGCTGCTGTGGCCATGAAGGCCAGGAGTCTCCGGAGCTCATCTCTCACGCTCGTCTCCAGCAGACGCAAACAGAGTTGAGACGCCCTGATCGCCTCCTCCACCTTCCCTCCACCTGAAAAGAAGCAAGTAAGGGAGTGATGGAGGCAAGAGGATCTTAACTGATATAAATAAAATATAAATGTAATAATAAAACAATAATAAAGTAAATAATAAAATAGAAACATCTGGTGGCTTTGTAGTCATAAGGGCACCTTTGCTATAGTAGTGACTAGCATTGACCTTCATGACTAGGGGTTGAGTGCGACAAAACCATGACAGGAATTGCACCCCAATCTATTACAGAACCACTGTCACTGAGATATGCCTTAATGCTCCATATATACAGATCAATCACCAGATGTGAAGTGCGCCAGCATAGGTCCTCAAATCAGTAGACATCTCCACGATTTTCATTGTCACACAATATAAACACAGACATCACAACATCACTGTAACCTCCTTTCAAGTCTCACCCAGCAAATCCAGTATTGCAACATGTACATCCAGGTAGCGTCCCGAGAGCAGCAGTGATTTTTCCTGTCCAGCGTAGTACTTGGCCATGGTGTCAAAGAGCAGCCTCTTTTGGCTGGCCAACTCTTCAGCCTGGCCATCGTCTGAGGAGGCTTTGCTGCCCTGCTCACGGAGCTGCTCCCCTGCAACTACAATCAGCTGGTCGGGGAAGAGCTCCAAGCAGTCTGCCGCTGCCGACAGCCACCCATCCAGCCTGAGACAAGGGCGTGATGAGCCAGAAAAATGTTGTCTGTCATTGTGGTATGCCATTAATGAGGAGATGGACATATTCAGTGTTGAGTGTTTACCATGTTTTAATAGCACTAGCCTTCAAAATTAAATGTTAGCTTAGTGTAATCAAGTAAAGACTGAATTCCTACTCTGAAGTCTTGCCTGCCACACAGAAACAAAACCATAATGCATACAAGTCATGACCGTTTTATATGTTGCTGGCAATAATAATAATGCAACGTCCATCACTAATGTACTTACATTAATCAATGAGCCTTTTGATTGAACTCACACATTCATACACCAGTCACTAACAATGTGCAACTTTCCAGATTCCAGATGATTCACTGTCAATTCTCCATAATATATAGGAGATATCATCTCCGGAATAGTTACATCCACACTGCTAATGAACAATTTCAATTATAGCCTCTGGACCTGACTGATTAGCCAAGCTGCTCTAAGAGTTTCCCTACTTCATCACATAACACCCCCCCCACTTTTTTTTTTTTTTTTTTT
>OOFE01049968.1:25325-43550 GCA_900323365.1 Monocentris japonica
AGATTATTAAATGTGCATTTCCCAGTCCCTCCAGGATGTTGTGATCGTGCACTTGTAAGAATTCAAGTAAGTTCAACTAATTGCCGCAATACTTGCAAGAGCTTGCAATTTTGCCAAAACCCCGCATTATTCCCGCATAAAACGGTCAAATTGGCACAAGCTTCCACATTAACACTCCTACCTCTTCGGGAGGTTGTGTTTTTTTAATTTAAATATACAATTTGCACCATATGCTTTCTTGTTATTCTGAGCCTTTGATATGGTTACATATGAGGACAATGCCGGAGGGGCCAATCGGGACAACCGGGACGAATGGGTCTGTGGACCGGTTGGACAGGCCGCGCTGCGGTTTAGCCTAATACTTTTATAAATTGTTGAAGTTGATTTGCTGCTTACAGGCCGGACGCCGGTGACTAATCAGGTGTGCGTTTTCCTGTCCAGACCTCTCTCTCCTTTTCTCTGTGCCAAACTGGCAGCACTGACAGACCTGACACACCTGATAGAGAGATTGGAGCGGGACGGAAACCTGATTGGCCAGCTAATGATGTAATGATAAGGGAAAAAAACAAACCAAAAATAATGTCAAGAAAACAAGGATTAAAAAGGAATGAAAGAAAAAGAAAGGCACTAGACAGAGATCATGTTCAATAAAACAAGTTTTCAGCCGGTGGCCCCAGGAGGTATTAATGTGTGATGATTACTCTACTACTGGGCAGAGTGGGCAGTTTGCAATGTTTTGAAATTTTCATGCATTCCTGCTGTTTTACCACAAGATAAAATATTGCAAATTGCAATCTCAATTTTTGATAAAAGCTGCTGCAAATTCAATCATTTTGGGCCGCAATAATCAGTAAAAAAAAACTCCGCAAAATCCTGGTGGGACTGATTTCCTGGTTGCACTGAGAACCATTTATGATATGGTTTTAAAAAAGTCTTGAAAACCATTGAACCATTTTATTTGCTGGTGTACACAAGAAACAGTTGTCAAAAAGTGAAAATTATCTCACAAAGAATACATTAATCTTGAGTTTTTCTTATTCATCTATATTATCAAAAATCACTTTTCTACATTTTAGGAAATGTGTGAGAAGTGTTCAAGTCAGTTAGGGAAAATTCGAATAGATCACACTTCAGTTTGTTGAGGTGGCTGCATCATTAATAGCAACATCATGAACATGCTGATGACGGGTGGTCTATGGTTTTCACACCTTGTGAATGTGTAGTTATTGGAAATTTGCAAAATACTAACTAATACATTTCTAAATGAAACAAGTAAATGTGTAAATCCTTATTGAGGGATGGGGGAAAAGGAAGTCAGTCATCGTGGCTTGGTTATTTCTACACACTAGGGAGATCTTCCGTGTGCTGGACCTGATGAAAATGGACATGGTAAACTTCACCATCGAGAATCTGAGGCCTGCGCTGCAGAGGCAGTGTGTGGAATATGAGAGGGCCAAGTTCCAGAGCATCCTGGACAAGACACCCAGTAAGTCAGAAAGAACACACTTTGTCGTCTATCTGTTAATAGGTTTTTACCATTTCTGTTGCCATTTCTATTCTATTAAGAATAAGAATAAGAACATACTGTTTTTTCCCCACGGATGGATATTCTATCAAAGCAAAATATTCCAGGGCTGACTGCTCCAGGACGCGTGTGTGCTGAAAAGAGAAAATTCACTTGAACAGAATTCCAATTGATGGAAAGAACAAATGATTTTAGGACCATTCTTTTGATTGTCAAGAAAAGTGTAAAGAACGAACTTGACCACTGCGGTGGTAATAAACTTCTTCAGGAGCTTTGGACCACACCACCTCCTGGATCAAGTCATCACTGGAGGAGCTGCTGTCGGCCACAAACCCCACAGACCAGACCAATGGCCAGGGGAAGGGACAGCGAGCACTGCCTGGGCCCTTCCTGGTCCTCAACACTGCCTTCCTCAACATCCTCACCTGGGACTACAAGAGCCCGCTGCCTGAGGTGTGTGTGTGTGAAAGAGAGAGAGAGAGATTCCTTTACCTGTAGTTTGGAAGATATGCAATTGCTAACGAATAAATGATTAAATGAAAGAAAGTACAAACAAACAAACAAAACTGCAACCAAAAAAATCTGGATTACAAGATAAAAACAACTAAATTGGATGACAAAATGTAGATGAAAGTTATAAATTGCATACGTGAAACCCTGAACACGAGTCCTGAACTATTTGTTCTTAGGCCAGCCAGATGTTGACAATGTATTTCCTACATATCTTATCTCTCTGGTGATGGCATCAAAGAGCAGAGTCCCTTTTTAAACATATAGAAATCTACAGCTGCCAACAAAAAGGATAATGAAAGAGGAATTTATTGTTAATTGTATTGATTATTCTTTTTGTGGGCCCCCTCTAGACCCTGATGACGGATGAGTTGCGCCTGCGAGAGATTCAGTGGCAGCTCCAGCAATGTCAGGCAGTCAATGAGGTGCTGCTCATTGTCTACAGTGCCATTGGAGGGCCTATCCAGGGCCTGCCCTCCCTGTCTGACCGCCTCAAGAGGATGACCAGTGTACTGTTGGATGGGATGCACAGCCCGTCAGTTCACTTTATATATTCAATAAAATTGACTCCAACATAGTATAGGTTTTCAAGAAGGGAGTTTAGCTTCTATGTGGACAAGTGTCCAGCTGCTGAGAGTAAGCAGTTTCACTGTCAAGCTGATGTGCACAATGGGAACCCATTTCCACCTGGCATTAACCTGCATCCTGGGTGATTGGATTATATTCAGATAGAGCAAAAACACATAAAAATGCAGTTATAAGTGCACTCGATGCACACTAAAAGCCCAAACCAGAAGCGCCTGTTACACCTGGCATTAATACTTGTCTTGTATCTAGACATGATTTAGCTGGATTACATTTACACCTGACATTAAAACGCTTACTACAAGCTAAACATGCAACATATGCAATATATTAATGTCCACATTGAAAAACACACGCAAAACACACGCAATCAAAACACACGCAACCGTATGTAGGATCTCAACCCAGAACTCTGCTCTCCTCTCTATTATCTGTAGGGAGTTTAACCTGGAAGAGGCACTAGAGGGCGCCAGTGCCCAGATTTGCTGTGAGCTCACCAAGTCTCTGACAGAGAGGAACTACCCTGGACTGACCCCGGCCATGCAGGCCACCCTCACAGGCCAGATCTGCAGCATCACCCAGAAGGACAATCCCATCCGCACTCTCGTCGGTAAGAGGCTCACCTTTTCACATTTAACAGTCCCCTCTGCAGTGAGTGTGAAGCTATGGTCCCCACATAGTGTTAACTATCACCCTTGTAAGTTGCTTTGGATAAAAGCGTCTGCTAAATGACTGTAATGTAATGTAAATGTCTCAAGAGCAGAATACCATAAACTTGTTTTTTACTCAAACATACAGTGTAAGAGAAACATTGAGGTGATAATGAAGTCAACAAGTGTATCCCGTTTGGCATGTTCTGACCAGTCTGACTGCCTCTCTTGATTTCTCAATAGAGGAACGTGTACAACAGTACATCATGGCGCTCATTGTTGATCCCAAGCCCCCGACCAAACTTGAACAGGTACCTGCTGGCCTGACTGCTATCAAGCCTGAACTGGCATCTCTAGGAGCAAAATTCATCTCCCTGGTCAACTACAACAAGAGTGTCTATGGACCTTTCTACTCAGACATCCTCAGGAAGCTAATGTTCAGCAATGTCCCACCAGCACCAAGCCCTCCTCAGGACACTGCTCAGGACCCTGTCACCTCCAATTAAAACTTAAACCCGGGTCATTTGGTCACTGGGCTCTTTATGCCACAAGACATAGCTGAAATTAAGGAGGCACTAGGCAGTGAAAGTGCTTCCCTTGGCCAGTGTACTGTGATGGTTGTCGTTACCCCTACATATTCCATAAGTGTTGTAGTTTTCACCACTACATTTGTTATGAGAGTATTGGGGGTGTTGCAGTTTAGGCAAAACATAGCACAGTTACACCACACGCTGGAGATTTAATGTGCCCCGCCTCCTTTGTGGTAGATGCTTTATAACACCTTAGTGAGACATGAACATTCACAGCTTAAAACTGAAAGCAGTGTTATATAGCAAACCTTTTAGTGGCCCCTGCTTTGTGAATCTATCTCATCGAAGGAAGTAGACAAAGTCCATGCTCCTGTTATTTTGGAGGGTGTACATGAGGGAAAGGGCTGAAGCTAAATTAAAATGCTACTGTTACTGAGAAAAAGATGCCTATTTGAAAAGCTTTATGAAGCAGAGAGGGAAAAAACAAGCCCACATATATTTATGTACACAAATAGCATAGTAGGATTCAAATGCTTTTTTTTATCACTGTTATGTTAAAGGGAGGATGAACATAGACTAGTAACTAGTATAAATGCCATTAGCCTAAGCACTGAAGTGCCACCTTTGGAGAAGTTAATGCCACAGATAACCCTTATTCTATTAGCTCTTGTGATTGCTCTCCTGTTAACTGTTTTGATGGCCAGGAAACTAAAAACATTTTTTAATCCCCTTATATTACTGACCAGCAAAAAAAATGGAAATGAAAATTCAAAACCTGTTGGAATCTGACTCCCTAGAGATGAATAAAAGTATTACATGATTTGTTTTGTGTTGGGTTTTGTATGGCTTTGGTTGTTACTTGAGTAATTTGTCTGGGTTTTTTGAATGTTGTATAGTATTACTTGGTCCTTATCAGTGGAATAATTCAATTGATTCAGTTGTTTTATTGATTTCGTTATTTGTTACCTTTTGAGGTACTGTAGTTGTCATTGTATTGCTATGCCCTCACAACCCTTAAGGAAAAGAAAGGTGCTGTACTCAAAAAGATTGTGTCCAAAATTTCTTATCATGGACTTGAAGATGCACAAAGAAAAGCATTTATATTGTTTGACAAAGGTTTACATGTGGGAAATAGTTGTTGTTCATTTCCTCTGTAACACAATTAATATAATAAAATGTCCAGAAACACAGAGCATGTCTAATTTTTATTGACTGACAAGTTGTATGACATCTCTATATTTATCTACAGTATGTTTGAACTGCTGTCAAAAACACCTGGGGTGGGGGTGGGGGGGGATGTAAATCAGTGCAGCCAAAACATGGTAAAGAACGAATCCAGGGTTAAATTCAGTCTTTGACACATGGGTGCAGGATGTATGTAGTTTTGTCAGTCCTCATATAAGATTATACATGAACAACGTAAATTGTATAACAGAACCTGGTTTCTCACATGGAACAACACACATCCACCAGGCAGGCAGAGGAATTTACACTGGAAAGAAAGAAAAATGAAAATCATGAAAGCTGTGGTGTCAACAACTGATGGTAAAAGCGATGTATACAACAACATTCATTCATTCATTTTCTTTAGCCGCATATTCTTATTCCATTCTAGCACTACAGCACAAAATAAAACAACAGTCACCAAACAACAGGTTTTCCAGGTTCCATTTTGTTTGTATGCTGCATTCATGCCATATTGGAATAACCATCAGAACAACTTAATGTTTGAAATAAACAACTTGGAAGTCTTTATGCATTTGAACTTATTTGAAGCAGTTAAGATGCCAAGATTTCTGTAGACTTTGGTTGCTCCCACTCAGCTTTTTCACACTTAGCACACATGCAGTTTAGTGAGTGATACATTTGACTTGGTTTTACAGCAAACCAAACATTGACAACTTCAAATGAAAAATCTAGCAAGTAGTTTTGTCCTGCCATGACATTTTAAGGGTTGTGATTGTAAAATGTTGTGTGATGAAAATCGTTCAGATATTGTTTTATTTCAAATAAATATTTAATTCCCTACACCTCTTTCCTTGTTGGTGATGTAAGAATTCAGGAAGTCGAGGAAATTGTGGTCCATCACGAGTTCCCAAGTATTACCGCCTGAAAGGTGGGCATGAAAGATATTCTCAAGTAGGAAGTTCGTGTCTGCCCTCTTTCCTAGTTTACTTGAATGCAGCATAATTTCTGACCAAAAGCACTTCAAAACTCGGTTCGAGGGGTTTACGAGGAGCTCATGAAGGCAGCATCTGTCTGAAGAAATGATCAAACCTCCTTGGTTTCCAGGCAACACATCGTTGTTGGAGTGGGCGGGGCTGTAATCTTATCCTGTACAGAAAAGTTAAGTTTTTCGAGATATTTTCCACGAAAGGAAAGTTTCATTCATTTTTTAATATGTAAGGTTTTCTTAAATACTATTTAGCGAGCTTAGCACTATAGCTAACGTTATAAACTAAATGAAGCTTGAAAACACTGTAATGCAAAGTGTAAAAACGCTTCGAGCAACGCAGTAGCTAGCATTGTTGTTGAATTGCTGTAGTATTGTTTTTAAGGGACCTCTCTCTCCGCGTGTGTGTGTGTGTGTTACCCTGTCTGGCCCTGGTTATTCAACTTTAAGCTCATTTCAGTTGTATTATGCTCACTGCCGTACATCTGAATGAAAGGTGGGTTTCCCCGAATGATAGTGGGTGGCCAATCATCAGATGGCTGAGGCCAGGAGGAGACTAGCAGAGGGTCAGGACCACCTCCTGTCCCAGGCCCAGCTGGTGGCTTGCAACCAAGACATCCACCACACATACTGTGATATCCTTGATCTCCTGGGTTTCCACCACCAATAGCCTAGCACCAGCCCAGAGAAGACAGGTACAGGTTCTGTATCACTTACAGGGAGAGAAAGAGCTGGGTATATGTGGGTCTTTAAAAAGTCTTAAATTATCTGAATTTAAGGCCTTAAAAAGTATTAAAATGTCTTGAATACAGTAATTAGACGTATTGGCAGATTCTTTGTTATTTGGTGATATTTAGTCGAGGCTGAGTTGGAAAGGAAGGCAAATGAAAGAAGAGAAAATGATGGAATTGTGTCGTTTCACCAAAATATTTGAATGGGACCAGCAAAAGTGTCTGGTTTATTTTCTGTATAACAAAAAACATTCTATTCTATTCTATTCTATTCTATTCCATTTGTCAGCAGCGGAGAACCAGGAGGACTCTCCTGTAACTGAAAGACTTAGCACCTTCCCAGCCTCTCTGACTGACTGTCAGGAACTTCAAAACAGGATCAAGGAGCAGTCAGTCATACATGGCACACCAGCCGAGGACAAGCAAGCCCTGGTGGGTCTCTCTCATATAGTGTACTGTATGGCAGTAGACCAAACATAAACACACTACAAATATGCTTACATTCAAAGCCAAAGAATGCATATAGGCAGAGTTACTCAAGCTTGCATAAACTCATGTTATGCCTCATATGCCCCCATGACCAGGCATCAGTATTGACCTCAGAGTTGGGTCTAATCTGGCAGTGCCTTCGGGAGAAGATGCCTAACCCCGGCCGAGAACCGGGAGCTGCGGAGCTATATTGCGGGTGAGGTGCTGCAGCTCTGCCAGCAACTCTACCTCAGCTACCTCCCCCTGCTGGACACGCTGCCAATAGTGTACCATTAAGAGTTGTATTTTTATTTCAACACAAAATCCATTCATCACCCACTGCTCAATCACTTGATTTCTGCAATCTGGTCCTAAGATGAGAACGGAATGGAGAATGGATGGAAGAACACAGTCCTTTTGAGCTAAAAAAACACACATGACTGAAATATTTTCTTTTCTCCCTGTCAGGTTGAATGTTCATTCCATCCGACGCACCATAGTGACAAGAATCAAGACTGGACGGAGGACGCGGTTGAAAACTGAGAGGTGCAAAAAGGCAAAAGGCCTGAAGCAGGAGAACGCTCTGCAGGCCAAAGGTCTCAGGGAGAAGCACTGCATACACAGCACCCCTCTAGACAGAGCCATTCAAGAGGTAGAGGGAGAGCATGTATGCATGTACGCTTAAGAAAGCGTCCAGGGCATGGCGCTGATCAGCGGATCATGATCTGCCTCAGGGTCTGGAGACATTTGATTATCACTAGTTGAAAGCTTTCATTGTTTGCATTGTTTTCATATATTACACAACTTTGTCTCTCTCTCTGAAATGTGGATCTTCCTTGTATTGTTCATTTCTTCCTTCTTTCTCTCTCTCCATCATCCCATCTCTCCTCAGGCTACAAAGGCTCCTCCATAGCCAGGATGGAGGAGTCTAAAAAGAGGAGTGAGCTGGACTCTCAGATCTCTCTGGAGAAGAGACTGTCCAAGATAATCAACAACATTGCATAGCGCTTCCATGACACAGTCTCATACAAAGTGAGTGGCCAGTAGTGTCAGCAACAGTCTGCTCACTGGTTATGCATCTACCCACTCTATTGAGCAACTCATATTTTATTGTAAGGATAAAAATGTATTTGTGTAACAGGGGCTTTCATTAGACACACACAAACACAGTCGGTGGAATTAACACAGATTGCTACCTTTTTAAATCTTTTTTACATTTAAAAAATACGAATGATCTAAATGAAAGGCCTTAAAGTACTTAAATATGGTTAAATGTTGCATTTGAGTTTTAAATACGGTATCAGTGCACTGCTTTTCTAGTGAGAATCTTCCTGGTTGCGCTGATGCATACTAAATTATTATTTAGGGATTCTGTTTTTGCCATCCAAACTACAGAGGGATCAATACACCAGTTGCCTTTACAGGTGTTGTCTTGGAGAATCTGGAGAAGATGGCGAAGAGGAGGGTGTCCCTCTCCCCCAGACTGCCCCCTCTGCAACCCTGCCACCAGGAAAACTCACAGACTGCCTAGCAGGGACCCACGCTCTCACCCAGCCAATGTACAGCTCACCACTCCTGATGAGCTTCTTTTACACAGCATTTCTTTACAATCTATCAATAACTGAATGAAGCTTTGTATTCAGTTGTTTATTTTTATATGCTGTGTGTCTTTGCAAGGAACAAATGTTGCATAACAAAATGAGCCATCTACCATTTGCAAAAGAATGATTGTTGGCATGAACATAGCTCAATATGGAACAGTAGGCAATCAAAGCCCTACTAAATGGTAAACTTTTGATGATTAAATCACCCTTATTAATGAAATATTGACCAGGGGATTTCATATCCATTTCAAAATGGATATGTAGCACTTTGGAATTACACGTTTCATACAATGATGCATCATTTATATTCTTTATTCTATGGTGTCTGCCATGAATCAGTATTGCTTTGTAGGTCAGACATAGAACATGTTGTTTTCACTGTATTATACATCTATTTAGGGCTACGTGTAAGTGCGTTATCACTGCAACAGTACAGTGTGGAGTAAACAGCACGCTCACTTCAGTAGCTGTCACTAGGCAGTATTGATGCTTTCAAGTGCTGTCGGAAATATTGTTATTTTGCCGTGAGCGCACATGAACGCCCAACAAAGTTGGATTTTTCTATGGTAACCGAGTTTGCCGATATGTAATGTTTAGACGGTGGGAATGCAAGACGTGATGTGTCAACAACTGAGATGAAAGTTGATGCATACAACACATTTTGGCTGATAAATTAATGAAAACATCAATTACATGAATGATGTGCAGTTTCTCCTCTCTATAGTGCAGGGTACCTCTGTGTCACTTGATTTTTACAACAGCCAACAAAAAACTACTGTCTTTACAGGTGTCCGTTACGAGGTCAACTTTATTATTTCCGGTCGAAAGCGCTTGAATAAGCAGAAAAGTCATATTTACGAGCTAAGCAGAGCACGTATATGCAGCAGTACATCCCTTTGCCCAGTTACAGTAAAGCATGCATGAGCTCATCCCGTCACGTGGCTATCATCTCGCCACGCCATTGGTTGTTTCGCACCGGGGAACTTGTTTTTGTTGGGAATGAGGAAGCTCACTTATTTCAAAATTGGGCGTGTAGTTTTGTAAAGCGCACAGAATAAATTGTATTTGACTCAATGAATTATTTTAAAAGTGAATTCGTCTCACCGATATAAACAGCTCGAAAAAGAGCTTCATTTTTAAGGAAAAAAAGATATTCGTAAGTATCTACCTTTGGTTACTTTCTTTGTTTCATTTTCGAGTAAGTCAAAGTGAGTCAACTTGTCAAGACTAACGTTAGTGACTCGGAAAGTGGGTCACTGTACTAGCTGATAAGACACGTTGTTCGCTATAAATTGTGTAAATCGAGTCAATTATAAGCTGAACATGTAGGATCAATATTCCTTTCAGCTTCATTCTTTGCAGAGAGTGACAGACACTGTACAGCTATCACAAAGTAGCTGAACTCACTAGCCGCTAGCAACAGCTGTTTGGCTAACGTCATATCAGTTTACAAACAGCTTGGTGACATTTGACATTTTATCATCAGATTATGATTGCCATTGAGAAGATATAAATAGACCAAGTGTCTATTTAACAGGTTAGTAGGATAGTTGTAATCATAGGCTGTATAAGACACTTTCAGTGTTATTAGTTGGATGCCACTTTTATTATTGTACTTTGTTTTACTTTGCAAAGGCTTCTTTGAAAAGCTGACAAGTCCTTTCATTCTGCTCAGGCCAGGTTAGATTTACAATCTCCTTCCAAAGTCCTGTTGTCTTTGATTGCAGACAACATACTTACCTCAGTTAATTTATCAAACTTCCTTGTATTTTTCAGCTTAACAGCATCCATCTCCTATCTGTGAACACCAAGCATCCCCCCACTTCTCCAGAGGCTGCATGATTGCTGTGTTGTGTTGCCATGGCGATGGAAGAAGGGGCACGGAGCTGTCTACTGCGATCTCGGACAGTGCTGGAGCAGGACATTAAGGCCTCGTACCTGATGGACCACATGATCAGTGATGGTGTGCTGACTGTGGACGAGGAGGAAAGGATCAGGAACAAGGTGAGCGTTTGTAGAAGATGGGCGTGTAAAGGGATTGTGAAATCCCCCTTTTTTCCAAGATTGGCAATCTATCTTTTCACCTCTACTTCATCTTTGTAATTTAACATTCTTGGCCTACTAATTTGAAATTGAAAGACTCCATCAAATTAAAAAAATTATTTTGCTTGAAATAAAGTTGTCATACATTTGTTTTGCTTTAACCATAACAACAAATGAAATTAAAAAAACAAGTGTATCAGTGCAGCTAATCAAATCCAACATTGCATTATTCACTCATACACTCCCATGTGTCAAGCTTGTAACGAGTTTTCACTTGTTAGGTCATGGAAGTGTTCTGACTTAGTAATGAAAGGTCTTGCAAAAGTCATGGGATCAGGGCCAAGTGGGAACCCTGTAAACAGCACATAAAATGCATGTTGTAAAGTCCCCATCTCATCACTGATATCTCTTTTCAGCCCACCAGGAGGGATCAGGCTGTGGCCCTGCTGGAGCTGCTGCTGAGGAAGGACAACCGGGCCTACATCTCCTTCTACAATGCCCTGGTCAGGGAGAGCTACGGTGACCTGGCTAATCTGCTCCACAACAACCTACCGCTTGTCTCTCCCGAGGCCCACAAGAGCTTCTCTGATGGGGGCACACCATATGGTGAGGTGGGGGAGCTGTGGGTGTTTAGATTGTCAGTATGTGGGAGTGAAGGAGCATGGGAGAAAATGTTTAAATGTGCAGTGACTTCCGGCTGATTGGTTGGAATGCAATGGTTTTGTTGTTTTGTATGTGTGTGTGTGTGTGTTCTATTTTGGTTAGACATGTACATGTCACATGTAGACAGACATTTTTACATGACTTAAAACAATCACACCCATTGCTTGGGCATAGGGAGGCATTAGAGATTGATTTTAATTTAATTCTCTCCCTGTCTCTTAATCCCTTCCCTGCTTGTCCAACAGTCCAGACGGTGCTGAGCGAGGGTGGTGTGCCCCAGAGGCCTGTGGTGTTTGTCAGCAGACAAGAGCTGGTAAACCGGGTGAGGGAGAAACTCTACAGGCTCAATAAAGAGCCCGGCTGGGTCACCGTCTTCGGCATGGCTGGCTCGGGCAAGTCTGTCCTCGCTGCTGAGGCTGTCCGGGACCATGCACTCATCGAAGGTGAATAATGGGATATTTAACAAACACTGATTACAGACAGGAAGGGATGGTTGCCATGCTCTCAGACTGGGCTCCTACGTAGGTCTGGAGTCTGGATGTATTGAAAATGAATGTGATACTTGATAGAGTGATATAACTGATGTTTGAGTGGACAGCTTGGAACATGATTGCAAAATAGTCAGCACCCCTAAAATCCACTGGTAGCTTCTCACCTCTTGCTCCTCGGTTGTCTGTCCTCGTCCTCCTCCTCGACCCTTATCTGCAGAATGTTTTCCTGGAGGCATCCACTGGCTGTCCATCGGCCAGCTTGACAAGCCAGACCTACTGGTGAAGATCCAGTCCCTGTGTTTCCGTCTGGAGCAGAGCCAGGATCCCCAGTCTCTCCAGAGGCCCCCCAGCTCCCTGGATGAGGCCAAGGAGCGCCTACGCTTCCTCATGCTGCGCAGATATCCCAAGTGAGTTACCGCATTCAGGTTAACATGAGGTACTTTGTGCGGTAAAACTTGTTGTATAGCTAAATATTACTGTTAGCCAACATCTAGATTCAAGATTCAAAACTTCATTGCCGTAGTATCCAGTGCATGGGAATTTGGATTGGTGATTTCAACACAAAAAATGAAAAGGAAAGGTGGAAACTTTGTCCTGGTTCCATGGACCTTAGCTACTAGCTGTATCAAGAGGCTAACAGGCTGTGATCGCTGATAGTTTCTCTGTCTCTGTTTTGGTTTTCAGATCTCTGCTGATTCTGGATGACATCTGGGACAGTACGGTCCTAAAGGCGTTTGATATCCAGTGTCGGATCCTTCTGACCACCAGAGACAGAAGCCTCGCTGATTCTGTTAGTGGTACGTACACAATATGTTTTGCTTGTGCCTTGGGAGTAACTTTTCAAAGGAATGTGTTTTTGTGTTTTGAATATAGTTGAGCTAAACTAGACCTTGGATGTTTTTTAATGTAAATTTCAATTAGGAGGGTTGGAGGTTGTTGTCTGTTGTGTTGTGTTTTATCGTATTGGTCAAAATGTAGCACTACAATAAAACCCAATACAACCTAAATTAAACTAAACTTAACTGGTTGATTTAATCTTATGGGGTTATTCCCCCATCCACCTGCAAGGACTTTTTGGTCTGCAAAAATGCACATAGTATCAAGCACACATGTACCTGTGTGTGTTGTGTCTTGTAGGTGCTAAGTTTGAGGTGGCAGTGGAGAGTGGTCTGGATGAAGACAAGGCACTGGAGATCCTCGCACTGTACATCAACAGTAAACCCCAGAGACTACCTGAGGAGGCTCGCAGCATCATCAGAGAGTGTAAAGGTTCGTAGATTGACACTCACACACACACATGCATGCATAGTAGAAGACAGATACAAGCACACTTAAAAGAAGACTGAAAACCTTTTGAATTCTGAAATTCTCTGCTCTGACGTATTCTCTCTCTCCCCTCATCTCTCCTCCTCTGTACCCTCCCCACCCCAGGCTCCCCTCTGGTGGTGTCACTGATCGGGGCTCTACTTAGAGAGTTTCCCACCCGCTGGTCCTACTACCTGCGGCAGCTGCAGCAGAAGCAGTTCAAGCGCATCAGGAAGTCGTCGTCCTACGACTACGACGCCCTGGACCAGGCCATGGCTGCCAGCATCCAGGTTCTACCTGACGAACACCGAAAGTTGTACAGGGACCTCACTGTGCTGGAGAAGGATGTCAAAGTCCCTGCCAAGGTTTGGCTTTTATACAGCAAGATTTGCCTTTTTAGGTTGTTTACCTCTTACCTTATTTGTCTTTTTGGCCCCCTTCACATCTAGTTGGAGGACAGTGACCCTAGAGCTCAATTCAGTCTATTCAATATCTTGCTAAAGGAGGGGGATGCTTACTGTCAAGGGGGATTGAACTCTGGCCTTCCGGATGAAAGACGGGTTTCCCATGAGCCCATGACTTTGTGAAGTTTGTGCCAGTCATCTAGGTTGCCCCTCTCCATTATTCCTGGTTGTGCCTGCATGCAGTCAGCATTGTTAAGATATCAGGGTTTGTTTTCCTACCTTCAGAAGAAACTATTAGCTTCCATTCATTGTACAGTATGAAAAACAAATGTAAACTAGACGTAGACAGGAGTAAATGGACTATAACTCTAAAGGACATCAGTATTCTTTTTTAAAAATTTGTTCTTAATTGAGGTACTCAATTAATTAAATGTCATGAAATGGATTCATTTTTTTAGTAGACTGTAGTAGCAGTGTACTACAGTCTGTACTGTACTGTAGTAGTGATTTTAGTACTGTGTTTTACCTGTACTGGGCCTTCTATGGGTATGAAACAGAAGCAGCACACTTTGGTTTACCATTAGAAAAACTTGCTCCTGTTTATGTTGGAGAGCAACATGCTGATGCCATCTCTGCCAGCAGCCTGTGAACATGTGCAGATGCCAATATATTTTGGGGGGCCTTACGCTTCCACAGAAAAAACATACTGTATTGGCATGGCATGGTACGTTTTCCACTGCAAGAGTCCTCGGAGTACTCAGTAATCTTTGCAGTGGAAAACCCTAACAATAAAACAACACTGACATTATTCCCTTCCCCCAGGTGCTATCTGTTCTGTGGGACATGGAGCTAGAGGAGGTGGAGGACGTTCTCCAGGAGTTTGTCAACAAGTCTCTGCTGTTCAGGGACTGTCACCACCGACCCTACCTCTACTACCTCCACGACCTGCAGCTGGACTTCCTGGAAGAGCAGAACCGCTCCCAGCTAGAGGTTCGCATGGACACAATCTCTCCAAGCTGGAGGTCAAACTGTTGGATTTCAAACTTGTTGTCAAGGGACCTATACATTTAACAAACATGTCAATTTTAAGGACTACTAGCATTATTTTATGCAGTCTGCCTTCCTCTTTGCTGAAAAGACGTAGAAAGGCTTTGGCCAGGTCATATAAATATCATTTTAGATGCCAGAATTTGTCCAGTTCCACTAGGCCATCTATCTACCCAAGGCCAACCTTTGCTTTCTTGACTGACAGTTTGAAAGAAAGTGTGTGTGTGTGTGTGTGTGTTTGTTCTCCAGAGCCTCCACACCAAGGTGGTGCGTCAGTACCAGCAGTGCTACAGAGAGGGTCCTCCCACCTCAGGTGATGAGGAGTGTCTCTACTGGATCAGATTCCTCACCTACCACATGGCGAAAGCCAACCTCTCCCAGGTAACACACACATACACACCCATTATGTAGACAATAGAGGTCTGGCAACAGGGTAAATTTCTTTTCTTTCTTGTGTAGGAGCTGTACTCCCTCATGTTTTCTCTGGACTGGGTCAGGACCAAGGCTCAGCTGATGGGTCCGGCTCACCTCATCAATGACTATGTGGAGTATGGAACCATTCTGGACAAAGAGGTCAGCAGCCAGCAAAACTTATTTAACCATATCTAAAATGAATCTGACTGATATCCTGACTGTGCTGTTGTATGAGCCCCTCCAGAGAACGGCAGGTTTAGAAGTGCATCTGTTTTTGTTGTCCCCCCATGGAACTTCCTGGATTAAATAAAAAGTGCATCTCTTGTCTTTCCCCAAAGTATGCCGGCCTTAGTGTGCATCTGTTTTTGATTATCCCCATTAAAAAGAGTCACTGCACAGCTTTCCCCTGTTCCCTTTCACATTTTCATAGTTGCATATTTCAGATTTGGTAGTTGGCACATGGCATGTGGGAAGTGAGCAGGGAAGCAGGGGGCTAGTTTGTCAAAACTAGAGGCGATCACTCCCACATCTGTGATACTAGGCCATGCAAAGTAACATTACACAATACCACTTGTAAAATTTCTAGAGGGAGCAGCAAGCTATAATTTTATACTAAAGTACCAATTGAATCATGCATGAGCAGTGTCACTAGTGTTAAGATTTATAAGAGGTGTTTTAGACCACCGCATGGCCAAATACATTGATTTTGTTTTGGAAAGTAATGAGGATTTGTATTAATAATAATATCTTCAATTTTATAGCACTTTCATGAGCCAAAGTTTACAAAGTGCTTCACAATTAAGGCAAACAAAAGACAGGACAATCAAAGAAGAGCACAGTGGTAAAAAGAAAGAAATGGCCATTAGGGTGGGGGTTAGGAAAGGTCTCTCGCTAGGGTAAGGCGTGGGGGTGGTAAGGTTATACCAACAAAACAATATAGTGGAAAGACAAATATTATGACATAAAATTAAGAAGTAATTTAAAAGATAACACTGTTGCCCTCAGCAGAGTGCTTTCAAAAGTGTAGCTGCCCTGACAGCGAACGCCCAGTCTGGTATGTTTCCCTTTAGGATCATCCGCAGTGGACTGAAATGTGTGTCTGTTATTTCTGCCCCCCCAGAACAGTGAAGTGCGCAGTCATTTCCAGGAGTTCCTGTCTCTGAATGGCCACCAGCTGGAGCAGCGTCCATTCCCCGATGTGGTGCAGCTAGCTCTGTCTCAGCCCCATAGCTCCGAGGTCTACAGACAGGCACTGCTGCAGGCCCAGGACCGAGCCAGCAGGGGGAGACTCTACTTCAACTGGCTGTAAGCAACCAAGCATTTGTCTAGTCTAGTGTATTGATTTGTTGGATGTTTAGTAATGAAATGATAATCAAGTATTGTGTTGTACCTTGTTGAAAATCCATGGCTTGTGGTTCAGCTAGATTTGTAACACCAGGATGAGATGAAACTGATTAGATGTGGATATTGCTCGTAGCATGAAAACATACATTTTCCTTGTTACTGTGATTCACTGATGAAATATGTTCATCAGGAAAACCTCATACAGACTGAGCAAAACATGAGGCAAGGCAACATTAGTTTACATATGCATTATTGTGCTAGACGTTTATTGCAACACAATGCATCTGCAGTGGAATGATGCAGTGGTAACAGATTCTCTCATTTGAAATGAATGAGAATAATGCATTCATCACATTAAATGTGATCCCAGCTTAAGATGTAATGTCTTTTGGATTCAATGCAGCCAATGCAAAATACTACTAAAAAAATTTCGTAAACAGAGCTGTGAGGTGATTATTGTAGCGGTATTGCAGGACTTTCTGTCCTGTGTATTTGAGACTGGACTGGTCTTTGTGTGTGTTTTGTCCAGGAACAAGAGCAGTGTGGAGAGCCTGTCTCGTCTGGTGGTCCAGCCCCACCAGGGCTCCATCTACTCTGCTTGCTTCTCCCATGATGGAGCCAAGATTGCCTCCTGTGGAGCCAGCAAGACACTTAGGGTAACAGAGCACAAACGTTTCTTTGAGTGCATGTGTATATGTGCATGTTTGTTTGTGTGTATACAATCATGAAGGGCAAACAGTTCCCAAGGAGACAAATGCGGTGTGTGTGTGTGTGTGTGTGTGTGTGTGTGTGCTTTCAGTGTATAGTAGTGTTAACTTGTACATCTCTTATCTGTGTGTTTAGGTGTTTAAAAGCACTTCAGGTGAGAAGCTCCTGGAGATCCAGGCCCACGATGATGAGGTTGTCTGCTGCGCCTTCTCCCACGACGACCGTCTCCTAGCAACCTGCTCCAGCGACAGGAAAGTCAAGGTAACCAAACAACAACTAGACAATGACTACATTTACTGCAAACAGACTAGGTGCCCACAGCAAGTGCCGGCAGCACCTAGGCACTATATGTTGGCAAAGCAGCTAGCTGACAGCCCCTTATCAGGGCCCATTAATGCACTGGCAAGACAGTTGACAGACTCACCTATTATGGATGAGTTATGAGGGCTTATCCGTGAATACAATACTGAAATGAAAATTTTCCATTGAAAATATACTAGGGACATCTTCTGATCTACTGGTCTGACCGGGCAAGTGGAAAAAGTTCTTAACTTTGAACGCTGAAGTCAGTGAATGTTTCACGTTTTTGCACTTTGACACATCTCTTCCCGTACTCCTCTGTGCCCAACGTGGTCGCAGCAGTAAACAAACGCTACCTAACATACAGAAATGATGCCTGTTAACCTCTGAGTTTTGAGCTCCACTCCAGATTGTGACTGATTGAATAGACACAAATGCTGTATTATTGATTTAAGAAATGCAAACACACTGCACATTTATTTTCCGCCTGTACTCCCTCTTGACATTGACTTCAGCTAGATCTTTCTTTTACACTGGCACAGCACTAGAACAAAGTGAAACAAAGTGTGGGCCAAGACAAGGGGCAAGATTTAAAGGTATTGACAACGTTAGTAATTTAGGTTGTTGGGCATCGTTGAGCTCTCCTGAAATTCTTGAAACTGATTCTGTGTTTTTTTCACCTCTGTCATCAACTGATATCCCCCAGAACCTCTTAAACAGAGAAAATAAT